>LR753540.1:210746-269383 GCA_902729485.2 Mus minutoides | reverse complement strand
GGCCAATTTTTTTATTTACATGGCTTGGTATTATTAAATTTTGGTTTTGGTGTTTTTGTGTTTGTTTGTTTCTTTGTTTGTTTTCCTTCTAGACAGGGTTTCTCTGTGTGGCCCTGGCTGTCCTGGAACTCACTCTGTAGACAAGGCTGGCCTCAAACTCAGAAACCTGCCTGCCTCTGCCTGCCAAGTGTGTGTGTGTATGTATGTGTGTGTGCCCACCACTGTGTGTGCCCAGCCTGGTCTACAGAGTGAGTTCCAGGATAGCCAGGGCTACACAGAGAAGTGCTGTCTCAAGAAAAAAAAATATATATATATTTACAAGCAGCTACATATTCACCTGTCGGGGAGAGGGACATGAAACAGTTTCCAAAGCCTTTTTATTTTTGTTGTTGTTGGTGATGGTGGTGGTGGTGGTTAGATTCCTTGTTTATTTCTTCTTTTTTTTTAATTTATTCATTTTAGGAATATGAGTATGCTGTAGCTGTCTTCAGACACACACATCAGATCCTTTCACAGACGGTTGTGAGCCACCATGTGGTTGCTGGGAATTGAACTCAGGACCTCTAAAACACCAGTCAGTGCTCTAAACCTCTGAGCCATCTCTCCAGCCCCCTTGTTTATTTCTAAGAATCGTTGGGAAATATGATTTTTTTAATTTGTGTCCCCTATTTATGTATTTATTTATTTATAAAAATAAATAAATAAATACCCTATTTATGTATTTATTTATAAAAATAAATAAATAAATACATAAATAGTTAAAAACAAAATTAGAAAAAATAATTAAAGAAATCAAACACAAGCCCAATGTGCAACTAGATGGCAAGTAAGGTGACCCAAAAAATTCCACCAGAGTACTTGTAAACCTGATAATCAACTTCAGCAAAATGGCTGGATATAAAATTAACTCAAACAAATTGGTAGCCTTCCTCTATTCAAAGAATAAACAGGGTGAAAAGATATTAGGGAAACAACACCTTTCACAATAGTCACAAATAATATAAAATATCTTGGTATGGTTCTAATTAAGAAAGTAGAATATCTGTATGACAATAACTTCAAGTCTCTGAAGAAATTGAAGAAGATCTCAGAAGATGGAGGATCTCCCATGCTCATAGATTGGTAGGATTAATATAGTAAAAATGACCATCTTGCCAAAAGCAATCTACAGATTCAATGCAATCCCCATTGAAATTCCAACTCAATTCTTCACAGAGTTAAAAAGAGCAATTTTAATATTCATCTGGAATAACAAAAAACCCAGGATAGCAAAAACTACTCTCAACAATAAAAGAACTTCTGGGGGAATCACCATCCCTGACCTCAATCTGTACTATAGAGCAACAGTGATAAAAACTGCATGGTATTGGTACAGTGACAGGCAGGTAGATCAATGGAATAAAATTGAAGACCCAGAAATGATCCCACACACCTGTGGTTACTTGATCTTGCACAAAGGAGCTAAAACCATCCAGTTTAAAAAAGACAGCATTTTCTTTTTTTCCCCCAAGTTTTATTAGATATTTTCTTCATTTACATTTCAAATGCTATCCTGAGAGTCCCCTATACCCTCCCCCATCTCCCGCCCTGCTCCCCTACCCACCCACTCCCACATCTTGGCCCTGACATTCCCCTGTACTGGGGCATATAAAGTTTGCATGACCAAGGGCCCTCTGTTCCCAATGATGGCCCACTAGGCCATCTTCTGCTACATATGCAGCTAGAGACATGAGCTCTGGGGCTACTGGTTAGTTCATATTGTTCTTCCACCTGTAGGGTTGGAGACCCCTTCAGCTCCTTGGGTACTTTCTCTAGCTCCTCCACTGGGAATGGTTCAACTGGCAGTTAGCATGTAGAATAATGCAAATCGATCCATTTGTATCTTCTTGTACAAAGTGCAAGTCCAAGTGGATCAAGAACCTCCACGTAAAACCAGATTCACTGAAACTAATAAAAAGAAAGTGGGGAAGAGCCTCCAGCACATGAGCACAAGGGAAACTTTCCTGACCAGAACACCAATGGCTTTCACTCTAAGATAAAGAATGGACAAATGGAACCTCATAAAATTGTAAAGCTTCTGTAAGGCAAAGGACACTGTCAATACGACAAAAACACAACCAACAGATTGGGAAAAGATCTTTACCAACCCTATATCTGAAGGAGGTCTAATATCCAATATATAAAAAGAACTCAAGAAGTTAGACTCCAGAGAACCAAATAACCCTAGTAAAAAGTGGGGTATTAAGCTAAACAAAGAATTCTCAACTGAGAAATACCTAATGGCTGAGAAGCACCTAAAGAAATGTTTAATATGATAGGGGACTAATATCTAATATATACAAAGAGCTCAAGAAGCTGGACTCTAGAAATTCAAATATAACCCCACTAAAATTGTGGTACAAAGCTAAATGAAGAATTATCAACTGAGGAATACTCAAGGGCTTATTGGACTTATTCAGCATTTTTGCCATTTTCGCCTTTTTTGCTGTTTTCGCCATTTTCGTCTTTTTTGAGTTTTTCGCCTTTTCACCATTTTTGCCGTTTTCGACTTTTTCTTCGTTTTCGACTTTTTCGCCCTTTTTGCCTCTTTGCCGTTTTTGCCGTTTTCTACTTTTTCGCCGTTTTCGACTTTTTTGCCTTTTTCGCGACTTTTGCCATTTTCCACTTTATTGAGTTTTACGCCATTTTCGACTTTGTCACCGTTTTTGCCGTTTTTGCCTTTTTCGCCTTATCTCTGTATTCGCCGTTTTAGCCATTTTCGCATATTTTGCCTTTTTCGCCATTTCGCCATTTTAGACTTTTTCGCCTTTTTCACCGTTTTCAAATTTTTGACTTTTTCGCCCTTTTAGCATTTGTTGCCGTTTACGCCGTTTTTTTGCAGTTTTTGATTTTTTCGCCGTTTTCGACCTTTTCAGCTTTTTCGACTTTTTCGCCGTTTTTGCCGTTTTCGCCATTTTCGACTTTTTCGCCTTTTTCGCCATTTTCAAATTTTTTACTTTTTCGCCCTTTTAGCATTTGTCGCCGTTTACGCCGTTTTTGCAGTTTTTGACTTTTTCGCCGTTTTTTACCTTTTCAGCTTTTTCGACTTTTTCACCATTTTTGCCGTTTTCGCCATTTTCTACTTTGTCGCCGTTTTCACCGTTTTTGTCATTTTTATCTTTTTGCCTTATCGCCGTATTCACCGTTTTAGCCGTTTCGTCTATTTCTCCTTTTACACCGTTATCGCAATTTTCGTCTTTTTCGACTTTTTTGCAGTTTTCGCCTTTTTCAACTTTTTCACCGTTTTCGACTTTTTCACTGTTTTCGTCTTTTTCGCTGTTTTTGCCTTATTTGCCATTTTCGACGTATTCGACTTTTTTGCCGTTTTCGACTTTTTTGAAGTTTTCACCGTTTTACCTTTTTCGCCATTTTCGCAATTTTCGTCTATTTCGACTTTTTTGCCTTTTTCGCCTTTTTCGAGTTTTCGACTTTTTCGCCGTGTTAGCCTTTGTTGCCATTTATGCCGTGTTTGCCATTTTCGCCATTTTCGCCGTTTTCACCTTTTTCGCCGTTTTTGCCGTTTTCAGCTTTTTCGCCATTTCGCCGTTTTCAAATTTTTTGCCTTTTTTTCGCTTTTGTCGCCGTTTTTGCCGTTTTTGCAGTTTTCGACTTTTTTGCCGTTTTCGACTTTTTCAGAGTTTTCGACTTTTTTGCCGTTTTTGCTGTTTTCGCCATTTTCGACTTTGTCACCGTTTTCGCCATTTTCATCTTTTCGCCTTATCGCCCTGTTCACCGTTTTAGATGTTTTCGCCTATTTCTCCTTTTTTGCCGGTTTCACCATTCTTGCCTTTTTCGACTTTTTCTCCACTTTCGCCTTATATGAGTTTTTCATCGTTTTTGACTTTTTCACCTTTTTCGCCGTTTTCGACTCTTTCGCCATTTCACCTTTGTTGACATTTACGCCGTTTTGGCCTTTTTTGCCGTTATCATCGTTTTCGCCTAATTTGATTTTTTCACCATTTTGGACTATTTTGCCCTTTTCGACTTACTCAAGTTTTTTGCCATTTTCGCCTTTGTCGCCATTTTCGCAGTTTTCGCCTTTTTCGCTGTTTTCGACTTTTTTGCCATTTTCGTCTTTTTTGCCGTATTCGCCTTATTTGCCGTTTTCGTCTTTTTTGCCGTTTTCGACTTTTTTTGACTTTTTCGCTGTTTTTTGCCATTTTTGTCATTGTCACCGTTTTCGCCGTTTTTGCCTTTTTCGGCTTTTTCGACGTTATCGCCGTTATTGCCTTTTTCACCATGTCGACTTGTTCGACATTTTTGCCATTTTCACCTTTGTTGCCGTTTTTGCCTTTTTTGCCGATTTCGACATTTTCGCCATTTTTAACATTTTCAGCGTTTTCACCGTTTTCTCTTTTTTCGCCGTTTTTGCCTTTTTTGCCTTTTTCGATGTTTTTATCTTTTTCGCCCTTTTCAACGTTTTTGACTTTTTCTCCGTTTTTGTCGTTTTTGCCTTTGTCACCATTTTTGCCGTCATTGCGTTTTTGTAGTTTTCGACATTTTCGCCTAATTTTGCCTTTGTCACTGTTTTCGCGTTTTTTGCCATTTTCTACTTTTTCGCCGTTTTGGACTTATTCAGTGTTTTCGCCTTTTTCCGCTGTTTTCGCCATTTTCCTCTTTTTTGATTTTTTTGCAAATTCAACTTTGTTGCAGTTTTCGCCATTTTTGCCATTTTCGAGTTTGTTGCCGTTTACGCCATTTTCGCCTATTTCGCCTTTTTCGCCATTTAAAACTTTTTCACCTTTTCGCCGTTTTTGCAGTTTTTGATTTTTTCTTCATTTTTGACTTTTTCGCCGTTTTTGACTTTTTCGCCGTTTTTGCCTTTTTCTACTTTTTCTCCGTTTTCGACTTTTATGCCTTTTTTGCCATTTTCGTCGTTTCCGACTTTATCGAGTATTTCGCCATTTTCGCCTCTGTCACCATTTTTGCCGTTTTTGCCTTTTTCGCCTTATCTCAGTATTTGCCATTTTAGCCGTTTTCGCATATTTCGCCTTTTTCACAATTTTTGCCATTTTTGACTTTTTCGCCTTTTTCGCAGCTTTCGAGTTTTCGACTTTTTCGCCATTTTAGCCTTTGTCACCGTTTATGCCGTATTTGCCTTTTTCGCCGGTTTTGAGGTTTTTGCCATTTTCGTCTTTTTCGCTGTTTTTGCCGTTTTCGCCTTTCTCGCCGATTTTGCAGTTTTTGACTTTTTCGCCGTTTTGGACTTTTTCGCCTTTTTTGCCGTTTTCGACTTAATCGAGTTTTTTTGCCTTTTTCGACTTTGTCGCCATTTTAGCCGTTTTCGCCTATTTTGCCTTTTTTGCCATATTCGCAATTTTCGTCTTTTTTGACTTTTTCGCCGTTTTTGACTTTTTCGACTTTTTTGTCGTTTTCACCTTATTCGCCGTTTTCGCCGTTTTCGCCGTTTTCGCCGTTTTCGACTTTTTTGACTTCTTCGCCGTTTTTTGCCATTTTTGTCATTGTCGCCGTTTCCGCTGTTTTTGCCTTTTTCGACTTTTTCGCCGTTATCGCCGTTATCGCCTTTTCATCGTTTTGACTTGTTCGACTTTTTTGCCATTTTCGCCTTTGCTTCTGTTTTTGCCTTTTTCGACTTTTTCGCCGTTATCGCCTTTTCATCGTTTTGACTTGTTCGACTTTTTTGCCGTTTTCACCTTTGTTGCTGTTTTTGCCCTTTTCAACTTTTTCGCCATTTTTGATATTTTCAGCATTTTTGCCGTTTTCTTCTTTTTTGCCGTTTTGCCTTTTTCGCTGTTTTCGCCTTTTTCGCCATTTTCGACTTTTTTGTCGTTTTCGACTTTTGTGTGTTTTTCTCTGTTTTTGCCATTTTTGCATTTGTCGCCATTTTTGCCGTTATCTCCTTTTTCGCCTTATTGCCGTATTAGCCATTTTAACCCATTTCTCCTTTTTCTACGTTTTCGCCATTTTCGTCTCTTTTGCCGTTTTCGCAGTTTTTGACATTTTTGCCTAATTTCGACTTTGTCGCCGTTTTCGTGGTTGATGCTCTTTTCGGCTTTATCACTGTTTTCCCCATTTTTGTCTTTTTTGAGTTTTTCGCAAATTCAACTTTGTTACAGTTTTCACCGTTTTTGCCGTTTTCACCTATTTCGCCTTATCTCTGTATTCGCCGTTGTAGCCGATTTCACATGTTTCACCTTTTTAGCCGTTTTTGAGTTTTCGACTTTTTCACCGTTTTCGCCAAATCTTTGCCTACTTCGCCAACTTCTACAGACCCTCTCAAGTCCCTCGTCTCCATAGGTCGAGTTCTCTGGAGCGAAGTGGGCAAAGGATTCGGTGAATGGGTGACAGACAGAGACCACACTAGAGGTTGTGTAGAATCTGAATGTAATGTGTCAATCACGCATCAGACTTTTATACATAGGAAAGTTAGGTGACACACTGGCAGGATACAATGAGGTTACTAGAGGTTACTAGATTCTTAAAGCAAAGGAATGCAGACACAGAAAGGACTGGCAGGACCCCCTGGGATAATGTAAAACAACTAGGATCAAAACCAGCTCCACCTAAGGTCCACTTAATCTTAGAAGCCATAGTTCCTATTGTAAACTATTGTATAGTCCACATTCCCCTTAAACAATTGTAAATACTTTTATCTGGGTGTGACCCAGTTAGCTATAGTTCTAAGTATCTAGTCTGGTTCCTCCTCAAACTGCAAACTTCCTTATTCCTAGATAGTGCTGAATTCCTTTGTAGGGCAATGACTTAGCTATTCATGCTCAAGGTTGGATCAAGGGCTGCCTAGAACCTAACTTAGCTATATGTTAAAATATGAATCCTTAGAAGCACTTATAATGAAGCTATATTAGGGGAAAGCACACAGATCTGTTTACCAACTAAAGCAAAGATGTTGGAGGATGCCACAATTCCAGGAGACTAAGTTTCCATGAGCTTTTTGCCCTGAGACTGCACCTAGACTTTTCAGCCTGTCACACGGGTTGCTACTGGAGTGGATGTAGCATCTGCCCTGTCCTTTCCTTGCCCTGCCCTTGCCTTCTCCTGCCCTGCTCTGCCTAGCCCCTGCATTCCACTGCCCTGCCCAGCCATCACTTTCCTGTGCCCTGCCCTTTCCTGTCCTGCCCTAGCCTTCCCGTGCCCTGCCCATTCCTTTCCCTGCCCTTGCCTTCCCCTGCCCTGCTCTGCCCTGCCTTTGCAGTCCCCTGTCCTGCCCTGATATTGCCTTCCCCTGCCCTACCCTGCCCTGCCCTGCTCATCTTTTGCGTTCTAGTGCACTGCTCTGCCCTGCACTACCATTCCCTTCCCCTGCCTTCCCCTGCCTTCCCCTGCCTTCCCCTGCCTTCCCCTGCCTTCCCCTACCCTGCCTTTGCATTCACTGGCCTGCCCTGCACAGCCCTGCCCTTGCCTTTCCCTAACATGACTTGCCCTGCTCTTCCCTTACCTTCCCATGTCCTGCCCTGCCCTTGGCATCCAATGCCCTGCCTTGCCCTGCCCTGCCTGGCCCTTGCCTTCCCCAGATCTGCCCTGCTGAACCTTTCCCTTCCAGTGTCCTACAATGCCTAGCATTTGCATTCACATGCCCTGCCCTACCTTGCCCTTCCTTTGCCTTCCCCTGAACTGCCTTGTCTTCTCTTGTATTTCCATTCCCTGCCATGTACTGTCCTGCACTTGCGATCCCGTGCCCTGCCCTCCCCTTATTGCCCTGCCCATGCATTCCAGTGCCCTTCTGTGCCCTGCCCTGCCCTTGCCTTCCTATGCCCTGCCTGCCCTTGCCTTCACATGCCCTGCTCTTGCCTTGCTGTGCCCTGCCCTGCCCAGCCCTAGCCTTCCAGTGTCTTGCCCTGCCCTACCATGCCCTTGAGATTACATGCCATGCCATGCCTTCACTTCCACTGCCCTGTCCTTCCCTTCACTTCCCCTGCCCTGCCCTGCTCTTGCCTTTCCATACCTTGCTCTGCCCTTGCCTTCCCGTGCCCTGCCCTTCCCTGTTTTTGCCTTCCCCTGTCCTGTTCTTACCTGACAATCCTGTGACTTGCCCTGTCCTTGCATACCTTGCACTGCCCTGCCCTTGCCTTCCTGTTCTCTGCCCTGTCTTGTCTTTGCCTTCCCGTGCCCTGCACTACCCTGCCCTGCCCTGCCAATGCCTTCACATGCCCTGCCCTGCCCTTCTGTGCCCTTGTCTTACTGTGCTGTGCACTGACCTCCCCTACCCTTGCCTTCCAAAGTCCTGCCCTGCCCTGCCCTTGCATTCCTGTGCCCTGCAGTGCCCTGCCATTGCCTTCCCATACCCTGCCCTGCCATGCCCTACCATTGCCTTCTCGTGCACTGCCCAGCCATGCCCTGTCCTGACTTCCCGAGCCCTGCCCTAAGCTACCCTGCCCTGAACTGCCCTGCCCTTGCATTCCCATGCCCTGCTCTGCTCTTAACTTCCCTTGTTCTGCCCTGCCTCTGCCTTCCCTTGCCCAGCAGGGCGGTGCTGAACAGGGCCAGGATGGCAAGGGCAGAGTAACCCAGGGAAAGGTATGGGCAGGGAAGGGCAGGGGAAGGCAAGTGCAGGGAAGGCCAGGGTAAGACAATGGAACAGCAGTACAGGTCAGAGCAGGGGAAGGCAAGGGCAGGGCAGGGCAGGGCACTTGAAGGCAAGGGCAGTGCACAGAAAGACAACTGCAGGGCAGAGCAGGGCAGGGCATGGTAAGGCAAGGGTAGGGCAGGGCCTGGCATGGGAAGGAAAGAGCAGTGCAGGGCACAGGGATGCAAGGACTCGATAGGGCAGGGCACAGGAAGGCAATTGCAGGGCTGGTCATGGCACTGGAAGGCAAGGGAAGGGCAGGGCAGGGAATGGGAAGACAAGGGCAGAGATGGGTAGGGCAAGGGAAGGCAAGGGCAGGGCAGGGCATGGGAATGCAAGGGCAGAGCAGGGCACTGGAAGGCAAGGACAGGGAAGTGTAGGGCAGGACCGGGCTGGGCAGTGCACAACAAGGCAATTGCAGGGCAGGGCAGGCTATGGGAAGGCAAGGACAGTGCAGGGCTGGGCATGGGAATGCAAGGTCAGGGAATGACATCGCAGGGCACGGGAAGGCAAAGGAATGGCAGGGCAGGGCAAGTGAAGTTAAGGACAGGGCTGGGCATGGGAAGGCATTGGAAGGGCAGTGCCGGGAAGAGCAGGGCAGGGCAGGGCAGGGAAGGGAAGGGAAGGGCTAGGGAATCAAGGGATAGGTAGGGCTGGTCAGTGCACAGGAAGTCAATTACAGGGCAGGACAAGCAAAGGGAAGGCAAGGGCAGGGCACGGTATGGCATGAAATGACAAGGGCAAGGCAATGCACAGGAGAGCAAGAGCAGGATAGGGCAGAACAAGGCAACAGAAGGGCAGGACATAACTCAGGAAGGCAAGTACAGGGCAGGGCAGCACACTTGTATGCAAAGGCAGGGCAGGACAGGGCATGGGAAGGCAAGGACAGGGTATGACATGGCAGGACAGGACATGGGAAGGCAAGGGCAGGGCACATGAAGGCAAAGACTGTTACAGACCCTCTGGATCCCTTGTCTGCGTATGTCAGAGTTCTCTGAAGCAAGTGGGCAGGATTCGATGCATGTGGGTGACAAACAGACTTACACACAAGGGAGTGTGTAACATCTGAGTGTAATTGTGAGATTGAGCACCAAACTTTTATACAGCAGGGAAGAAACCAGGCGAGGTACATCCATCAAGTTACAATGACACAATACAATAGGAATGAATACATCACAATTTGCTCTACTCCTTGTGGGGGCTGGCGCCAGGGGTTAATGNCCTAGCAAACATTCTGCAGGCCAGCTCTGAGCTGCTTTGACTTCTCCCTATGTGATTGGTAAATAGTTTCCCTGTCTCTAGATAGTTTTCTGAATTCCCACTGAAATTCAAGAATTCTCCAAGACCGTTGGAACACTGAAAAGCTTAGCTTATGTCAGGATTCATTCTGTGCTTAATATAAAAATTCCTACTAAATAAATACGTAGATCCATACGCCAGACTGTGCAGGGATAAATCTGGTTGTGAAAATGTCTACCCAGGAGAATGAGTTTCTCTTGAAACCCATGCGTCTCATGAGTGCTTGTAGGTTTTTAGGCCTGTCAAGCTCTACACTGGGATGTCTGTGGCAAAAGACAGTGAATGACAGGGCTTGGAAAGGCAAGGCATGGTAGGGCACGGGAAGGCAAGGGCAAGACAGGACAGGTCATGAAATGGCAAGGGTTGTGCAGCATAGGGCACAGGAAGGCAAAAAGAGGGCAGGACAGAGCAGTGCAAGGGAGGACTGGGCAGGGCACAGGAAGGAAAAGGCAGGGCAGTGAAGTGGAAGGCAAGGACAGGGGAAGGCAAGGCAGGGCAGGGCAAGGCAAGGGCAGGGGAAGGCAAGGCAAGGCAGGGCAAGGCAAGGGCAGGGGAAAGCAAAGTAGGGCAGGGCAGGGCAGGACACAGGAAGAGAAGGGCAGTTCAGCACAGGGGAAGGCAAGACAGGGCCTAGCAGGCCAGGGCACGGGAATGCAAGGGCAGTGCAGGACAGAGCAGGGCATTGGAAGGCAATGGCTGGGCAGATCAGGGAAGGCAAAGTCAAGGGTTGTGCAGTGTAGCGCATGCAAAGGCAAGTGAAGGGCAGGGCAGGGCAGTGCAAGGGAAGACAAGTACAGGGCAAGGCAGAGCAGGGCAGGGCAAGAATCTGGAATGCAAGGGCAGGGCAGGGCAGGACACGGGAAGTCAGGAGCAGGGCCAAGCATGGGAAAGTAAGGGCAGGGCAGATAAGGACAAGGAAAGGGAAGGCAAGGGCAGGCAGGACAGGGCAGGGAATATGAATACAAGGGCAGGACAATACAGGGGTAGGCAAGTACAGAGCAAGGCAAGGCAGGGTAGTGCAGGGCATAGTAAGACAAGTGCAGGGCAGGGCACAGGAAGGTAAGGGCATGGAAGGGCAAGGTAGGAAAGGGGAAGGCAATGGCAGGGCAGGGCATGGGAAAGCAAGGGCAGGGCATAGCAGGGCAGGGCACAGCAGGGCAGGTCAAGGGAAGAGACACAGGAATGCATGGATAGGGCAGAGCAGGACAGTGCAAGGCAGGGCCCGGGAAGGCAAGGGAAAGGCAGGGCATGACAGGGCAGGACAGGGCAAGGGAAGACATGGGCAGGACGGGGCACTGGAAAATAAGGGCAGGGCAAGGCAGAGCAGGGTATGGCATTGGAATACAAGGGCAGGCAGGGCAAGGCAGGACACGGGAAGGCAAGGGCAGTTCAGAGCATGGGAAGGCAAGGGCAGGGCAAGGCAGAGCAGGGCATGGCAGCACACGGGAAGGCAAGAGCAAGGCAGGGCAAAGCAGACATCGGAAGACAAGAGCAGGGCAGGGCATAGGGATGCAAGGGTAGGGCAGGCCAAGACTTGGTACAAGAAGACAAAGGCTGGGGAGAGCAGGGCAGGGCATGGAAATTCAAGGGCAGGGAAGGGCAGGACATGAGATGGCAAGGACAGGGAAGAGCATGAGAAGGGCAATGCAGAACAGGGCAGGGCATAGGAAGGCAAGAGCAGGGCAGGGCAGGGCACAGAAAGGCAAGGGCAGGGCATGGGAAGGCAAGGGCAGGGTTGGGCATGGCAAAGCAGGGCAGTGCAATGGAAGGAAAGGGCAAATCACAGCAGGGCATGGATGGGATAGGAAGGGCAGAGCAAGGCAAGGGAAGGCAAAGACAGGGCATGGTAGTGCAGAGGACAAGAAGGCAAGGGCCGGACAGGAAAAGGAATTGCATGGCAGGGCACATGTTGGCAAGGTCAGGGCCGGACAGGGCAAGGCATGGGAAGGCAATTGCAAGGCAGGGCAGGGCAGGGCATGGGATGTCAAGGGCAGAGCGGGACACAGGATAGCAAGCGCAGGACAGGTCAGGGCATGGGAAGGCAAAAGGAGGGCAGGTCATGGCAAGGCAGGTCATGGGAATTCAAAGGGAAAGGAGGGCAGGGCAGGGCTCGGGAAGGCAAGGGGAGGACAGTTTAGGGCAAGGGAAGGCAAGTGCACCGTCGGGCAGGGCTTGGGATTGCAAGGGCTCAGGAGGGCAAGGTAGGGCACGGGAGTGCAATGGCAGGGTTGGACAGGGAAGGGCACAGGAAGGCAAGGGGGGGACATGACAGGGAAGGGTACAGGAAGGCAATGGCAGTGATGGGCAGGGAACAGGTAGGTAAGGTCAGGGCAGAGCATGGGAATGAAAGGGCAGGTAAGAGCAAGGGAAAGGAAGGCTAGGTAGGACAGGGGAAGGCAATTGAAGGGCACTGCAATGCAGTTCAGGGAAGGTGAAGCCAAGAGCAGGAAAGGGCATGGTAGTGCAAGTAAAGGCATGGGAAAATAAGGGCAGGACATGTCATGGAAGGGCTCAGATAAGCCATGGCAGGACATGGCTGGGCACGTAAAGGCAAAGGCAGGGAAGGATAGGACACGGAAATTCAAGGACAGGGTAGGATTCAGGAAGGTAAGGGTAGGGCAGTGCAGGGCATGGGAAGTTAAGGGCAGGGCAGGACAGAGCAGGACAAGGTGCAAAAAGACAAGGACAGAGCAGGAAATGGGAAGGCAAGGACAGGGAAGGGAAAGGCAGGGAACAGGAAGGCAAGGGCAGAGAAGGGAAGGCAAGGGAAGCAGCTGGTAGGTCAGGACACAGGAAGCCAAGGGCATGGCAGGGCAGGGGAATGCAAGGGCAGAGCACAGCAGGGAAGGCAAGGGCAGGGCAGAGCAGGTGAAGGCAGGGTAGAGCAGGGCAGAACAGGGAAGGGCACAGGAAAGGCAAGGGAAGGACAGGGCATGGAAGGGCATGGGAAGGCATGAGCAGGGCAGGGCTTGGGAAAGTAAGGGAAGGGCAGGTTAGGGAAAGGGAAGGCAAGTGCAGGGTAGTGCAGGGCTCGGGAATGCAAGATCACAGCATGGCAGGGCAGGACACAGAAATGCAATGCTAGGGTTGTGCAGGGCGTGACATGGGAAGGCAACTGCAAGGCAGGGCAGGGCAAGGTAAGGCAAGGGCAGTGCAGGTTAGGGCATGGGAAGGCAAGCACAGGGCAGGGCCAGGTACAGAAATCCAAGGCCTCGGAGGGCAGCGCACCGAAAGGCAAAGGAAGTGCAGTGCAGGGCAGGGCATGAGAATGAAAGGGCAGGGCAGAGAAGATGAGGGAAAGGCACAGGAAGGAAAGGGCAGGGCAGAGCAGGGCACTAGATTGCAAGGGCAAGGAAGGGCAGGGAAAGGCATGGCACAGGAAGCCAAGGGCAGACCAGAGCATGGGAAGGCAAAGGCAGGTTAGGGCACTTCAGGGGAAAGGAAGGGGAATGCAGGGAAGGTCAAGGAAAGGCAGGGCACAGGAAGGCAAGGGCAGGGCAGGGCAAGGAATGGGAAAGCAAGAACAGGGCAGGGCAGGACAGGCTAGGGGAATGCAGGGCAGGGCAGTGCAGGAGAATGCAAGGGCAAGAGAAGGTAGGCCAGGGCAAGGGAAGGCAAAAAGGGCAATGGAGGGCATGGCAGGGGTAGGCAATGACAGGGCAGGGCAGGGCAAGGGAAGGCAAGGGCATTGCAGGGCATGAGAAGGGCAGGGCAGGGCACAGGAACTCAAGAGGAGGGCAATGCAGGGCAGGGCAGGGCATGGGAAGGCAATGGCTGGTTAGGGCAGAGCAGGGCACTGGAAAGGAAAGACAGGGCAGGTCAAGCTCAGGAAGGCAAGGGCAGGGAGAACAGGAAGGAGAATATGAGGGCTGGGAAGGGCAGGGAAAGGCAGGGCATGGAAGAGATGGGGAAGTCCATGGAAGGGCAGTGCAGGGCAGGGCAGGAGAAGGCAAGGGCAGGGCAGGGCCTAGAAGTTAATAGGAAGGAATGGGCCAGGCAGGGCAGTGCAGGGCAGAGAAAAGTAAGGTCAGGGCAGGGCAAGGTAAGGCAAGGGCAGGGCAAAGAAAGGCAAGGCAGGGCAGGGGACAGGAAGGCAAGGACAGGGCAGTGCAGGGCAGCGCAGGTCAGGGCAGGTCAGGGCAGGGCCCAGGATGGCAAGGGGAGGGCAGGATATGGGAAGGCTATGGCAGGGCAGGGCTGGGCAGGGAAGGGAATGGGAAGGCAGAGGCAGGGCAGGGCTCAGGAAGACAAGGGCAGGACAGGGAAGGAAAGGACATGGGAAGGCATGGGCAGGGCAGGGCATAGGAAGACAAGAGCAGGGTAGGGCACGGGAAGGCAAAGAAAGGTATAGAGGGCATGGGAATTCAAGGGCTAGGCATGGCACAGGTAGGCAAAGGCAGGGCAGGGCACTGGAAGGCAAAGGCAGTGCATTGCAGGGCAGGGGAAGGCAACTGCAGGGAAGGGCAGTTCGGGGGAAGGCAAGGGCAGAGGAGAGCAGAGGAAGGTAAGGACAGGGTAGGGAAGGGTAGGGAAAGGCAAGGGCAGTACTGGTCAGGGCAGGCTATGGGAAGGGCAGGGCAGGGCAAGCCAGGGCATGGAAAGTCAAAGGCTAGGCATTGGCAAGGCAGGTCATGGAAGGTGAAGGCAAGGGCAGGGCAGGGCTGGGGATGCAAGGGCATGGCAGGTAAGGGGAAGGCAAAGGCAGGAAAGGGTATGGCAGATGAGGAGAAGGCAAGGGTAGGGAAGGGCAGGGTAAGGCAAGTGTAAAGCAGGTTTTGGGAAGGCAAGGGAAGGGCAGTGCAAGGCAGGCCAGGGCAGGGCATAGAAGGGCAGGGTTTGGGAAGGCAAGGGCAGGGCAGGTCCATGGAAGGCAAGAGCAGGGAAGGACATGGGACAGCAATCACAGATCAGGGCAATGCAGGGCAGAGCATCAGAAGACAAGAGCAGGGCAGGGCATGGGAAGGCAATGGCAGAGCAGAGTAGTTAAGTGGATGGTAAGGTAAGGGCATGACAGGGCAGAGCAAGGCAGGGGAAGGCAAGTGCAGGGCAGGGCAGGGCAGGGAAGAGCATGGGGAGGAAAGGGCTGGGTACGTCAGAGGATGGCAGGGGAAGGCAAGGGCACGACATGGCAGGGCACGAGAAGGCAAGGGCAGGGCAGGGCAGGGCAGGGCTCAGGAAGGCATGGAAAGGCAAGGGCAGAGCAAGGCATGGGAATTCAAGAGCAGGGCAGGATATGGCACAGGAATATAAGTGCTGGCCATGGCAGGGCAGGGGAAAGTAAAAGCAGGGCAGAGCAGGGTGTGGGAAGGCAAGGGTAGGGACAGTGAGGGCATGTGAAGGCAAGAGCAGGGCATGCCAGGGAAGGGAACTGGAAGGCAAGGGTAGGGAAAATCAGGGGAGGGCAGAGAATGGCATGGGAGTGCAAGGGCACAGCAGGGCAGGGCAGGGCATATGAAGGCAAGGGCAGAGGAGGTCACAGCAGAGCACGAGAATGCAAGGGCAAGGGAGGGCAGGGCAGGATATGGGAAGGCAAGAGCAGGGCAGCTCAGGGGAAGCAAGGGAAGGACAGGGCAGTGCAGAGCAGGGCACAGGAAGGCTAGGGTAGGGCAGGGCAGGGCAGGGAAATTCAGGGAAGGGCAGGAGAGTGCAGTGGAAGGCAAGGACAGGGAAGGGAAGGGGAAGGCAGGGCAGGAGAGAGTAGGGGAAGGCAATGGAAGGGGAGTGCTTGGCAGGGCAGGGAAAGGCATGGACAGGGAAGAGCAAGGGAAGGCAAGGGCAGCACAGGGCAGTGCATGGGAAGGCAAGGGCAGGGCAATGCAGGGCAGGGCAGTGCAAGGCACAGGAACACAATGTCAGGTTAGGGCAGGGCAGGGCAGTGGAAAGTAAAGGCATGGCAGGTTAGGGCTCAGGAAGGCATGAGTAGGGCAGGGGACAGGTAGGCAAGAGCACAGCAGGGCAGGGCATAGGAAGGCAATGGCAGGGCAAGGCAGTGGAAAAGGAAGGCTAGGGCAGGGCAGGGCAAGTCACAGAAAGGTGTGTGCAGAGCAGGGCACGGGAAGGCAACGACAGGGCAGGGCAGAGCTCGAGAAGGCAAGGGCAGGGCACGGCAGGGCATGAGAAGGCAAGGGCTGGGCAGTGCAGGACATAAGAAGGCAAGGGCTCTGTAGGGCAGGACAGCGCATTGCATGGAATGGCAAGGGTTGTGTAACGCAGGGCAGGGCATTGCAGGACAGGGCTCGGGAAGGCACGGGAAGGCAAGGGCAGAGCAGGGCATGGGAAGGCATGGGCAGGGCAAGGCAGGGCATAGGAAGACAAGCACAGGGCAGGGCAGGGAATAGGAAGACAAGCACAGGGCAGGGCAAGGCAGAGCAGGGCATGGAAAGGCAAAGCCAGGGCAGGGCATGGCAAGGCATGGGAAGGCAAGGTTAGGGCATGTCAGGGAATGGGAAGGCAAGGGCAAAACAGGGCATGGCAGGGTACGGAAAGGCAAGGGTAGGGTGGGACAATGGAAGGCCAGGTCAAGGCAGGGCATGGCAAGGCACAGGATGGCAAGTGCAGTGCAGGACAGGATATGGCAGGGCAGTGCATGGGATTGCAAGGGCAAGGCAGGGAAGGAAAGGGCAAGGCACTTTAAGGCAAGGGCAGGGCAGTGCACGGGAAGGCATGGGCAGGGTAGGGCAGAGCAGAGCAAAGTAGGGCACAGAAAAGCAAGGGCAGGCCATTGAAGGGCATGGTACGTCATGGGAAGGCAAGGGCAGGGAAGAGAAGGGTACTTAAAGGTAAAGGCAGTGCAGGGCATGGGAATACAAGGGCTGGGCAGGGAAGGGAACTGCACAGGAAGGCAAGTGCACAGCATGGCAGTGTATGGCAGGGCAGAGCACGGGGAGGCAAGTGCAAGGCATGGCAGGGTAGGGCAGTGCAGACGAATGCACGCACAGGGCATAGCAGGGCATGGGAAGGCAAGGGTAAGACAGGGCTGGGCATGGCACGGGGATGGCAAGGGCAGGGCACGGCAGGACATGAGAAGGCAAGGGCAGGGCATTGTCAGGACAGGTCACAGAATGGCAAGGGCAGGGCATGAAAGGGTTACCAGATGGCAAGGGAAGGGCAGGTAAGGGCACAGTGAGGCAAGTGCAGGGCTCACCAGGGCAGGGCATGAGAAGGAAATGGCATGGCATGGCAGTGCAGGTGATGTGAAGGCAAAGATGGGGCAGGGCATGGAAATGCAAGGGCAGGGCAGGGGATGGGAAGTCAAGGTCAGGACATGGAAGTGCAGGCAGGGCACAGCAAGTCAAGGGCAAGGCAGGGCAGTGCAGGGCATGGGGAGACAATGGCATGGGAGGCACCAGAAGGCAAGGGCATGGCAGGGAAGGACATGGAAAGGTAAGGACAGGGAAAGGCAGACCAGGGTAGGGCACTGGAAGGCAAAAGCAGGGCAGGGTAGGGCAGGGCAGGGCAGGGCAGGGCAGGGCAGGGCATGGGAAGGCAAGGGCAGGGCAAGTGAAGGTAAGGGCATAGGAAGGCAAGAGTAGATAAGAGCAGGGCAAGGCATGGGAAGGCAACTGCAGGGCAGGGCATGGCAGGACACAGGAATGTAAGGGCCAGGCATGGCAGGACACAGGAATGCAGGGCAGGGCATGTCAGGACACGGAAATGCAAGGGTAGGGCATTGGCAGTGCAGGGCACAGAAAGGCAAGGGCATGGCCGGGTTACCAGATGGCAAGGGCAGGGCTGAGCAGGGCAAGATATGGGAATGCATGGCCAGGGCATGACAGGGTATATCAGGGCAGGAAAGGTCCCGGGAAGGCAAGGGCAGGAAAGGGAAGGGCAGGCAGGGCACAGGAATGTAAGGGCAAGGAAGGGCAAGACAGGGCAAGGGAAGGAAAAAGCAGGTCAGGGCAGGGCAGTGTATGGGGAGGCAACTGCAGGGTAGTTCATGGCAGGGCAGAGGAAGGCAAGGTCATGGCATGGAAGGACATGGGAAGGAAAGGGCAGGGCATTGGCAGGGCAGGACAAGGAAAGGCAAGGGCAGGGCAGGGCATGGTTACCGAATGGCAAGGGCAGGGCAGGGCATTGGATGGTATGGCAGGGCAAAGCAGACCAGGGCAGGGCATGGGATGGCAGAAGCACACAGGGAAGGGCAGGGCTGGGCAAAGCACAGGAAGGCAAGGGTAAGACAAAGCAGAGCAGAGCACTGAAATGCAAGGGCCCTGCAGTGCATGGCACTGGAAGGCATGGGCAGGGTATGGCAGGGCAGGGCACTGGAAAGCAAGGTAGGGCAGGGCAGGGCATGGGAAGGCAAGGGCAGGGCAGGGAAGGGCAGAGCATGGGAAGGCAACTTCAGGACAGGGAATGACAGGCACAGGAATGCAAGGACAGGTCATGGCAGGACACGGGAAGGCAAGGGCAGGGCATTGGCAGGGCAGGGCATGGAAAGGCAAGGGCAGGGCAGGGTAACCAGAGGGCAAGGGAAGGGCAGAGCAGGGAACAGGGAGGCAATGGCAGGGCATTGGAAGGCAAGTGCAGGACAGGACAGGACAGGACAAGGCAGGCAGGACACAGGAAGGTAAGGGCAGGGCACGGCAGCCCACGGGAAGGCAAGGGGAGGGGATGGCTGGGCAAGAGTAGTAAGGAAAAGGAAAGGCAGGTCACAGAAAGGCAAGGGCAGGAAAGGGCATGTCAGGATTAGGCAAAGGCAGGTCAGGACACAGGAAGGCAACAATAGGGCAGGGCATGGCATGGGAGGGCAAGGGCATGGGAAAGCAGTACATGGAAAGGCAAGGGCCGGGCAAGGGAAGGCAAGGGCAAGGCAGGACAGGGCACAGGAAGTCAACTGCAGGGCACGGTATGGCATGGCACAGATAGGCAAGGGAAGGGCACTGCAGGACAGAAGAAGGCAAGTATAGTGCATTGGCAGGGCAGGACATGGAAAGGACAGGGCAGGGCAGGGTTACTTGAAGGAAAGGGCAGGGTAGGACAGGGAATGGGGAAAGAGGGCAGGGCTTAGCAGGGCAGGGCAGGGCAGGGCAGGGCACAGGAATGCAAGGGCAGAGCAGGGCATGGAAAGGCAATGACAGGGTAGGGCTGGGCATGGGAAGTCAAGGGCATAGCAGGGCAGGGTTATCGGATGGCAAGGGCAGGGCAGGGCAGTACACAGGAAGGCAACTGCAGGGCAGTACATGGCAGGGAACAGGAAGACAAGGGCAGGGCACAGCAGGACACAGGAAGGCAAGGATAGAGCATTGGCAGGGCAGGGCACGGAAAGGCAATGGCAGTGCAGTTCAGGGCACGGGAAGGAAGGGCAGAAGAGGCAGGGCAGGGAACGGGAAGGCAACTGCAGGGAAGGGCATGGCATGGCACAGGAAGGCAAGGCCAGGGCACTGCAGGACAGGGGAAGGAAATGGCAGGGCATTGGCAGGGTGGGGCAAGGAAAGGAAAGGGCAGGGCAGGGTTAACGGATAGCAAAGGCAGGGCAGGGAAGGGCTCAGAATGGTATGGCAGGGCAAGGCAGACCAGGGCAGGGCATGACAAGGCAGGAGCAGGCAAGTGAAGGCTGGTCTGGGGAAGGGAAGGCAAGGGTAAGGCAAAGCAGGGCAAGGCAAGGCACTGGAATGCAAGGGCAGGGCAGGCCAGGGCATGGGAAGGCATGGGAATGGCAGGGCATGGCAGGGCAGGGCACTGGAAAGCAAGGGAGGGCAGTGCAGGGCACAGAAAGGCAAGGGCAGGGAAGGGAATGGGAAGGCAAGAGTAGAGCCTGGCAGGGCAGGGCATGGGAAGGCAACTTCAGGTCAGTGCATGGCAGGGGACAGGAAGGCAAGGGCAGGGCAGGGTAGGGTTACCATATGGCAAAGGCAGGGTATGGCACTTCAGTGCATGGGGAGGCACCTTCAGGGCAGTTCATAGCAGGGCACAGGAAGACAAGGGCAGAGCAAGGCAGGAAATGGGAAGGAAAAGCAGGGCATTGGCAGGGCAGGACAAGGAAAGGCAAGGTCAGGGGAGGGCAGGGCAGGGTTACCAGATGGCAAGAGCAGGGCAGGGCACGGGATGGTATGGCAGGGCAAGGCAGACCAGGGCAAGGCATGGGAAGGCAAGTATAAGGCAAAGCAGGACAGGACACTGGAAGGCATGGGCAGGGCAGGGAAGGTCACTGGAAAGCAAGGGAGAGCAGGGCAGGGCACAGGAAGACAAGGGCAAGACAGGACAGGGCAGGAAGAGCAGGAACAAGAAGGGCAGGTCATGGCAGGGCAGGGCAGCCCACGGGAAGGCAAGGGGAGGGGAGGGCTGAGCAAGAGAGGTAAGGGAAAGGCTAGGCAGGTCACAGAAAGGCAAGAGCAGGGCATGGAATGGCAGGAGGAGACAAGGACATGGTAGGGCATGGGAAGACAACAGTAGGGCAGGGCATGGCATGGGAGGGAAAGGGCAGGTTGAGCAATGCATGGGAAGGCAAGGGCAGGGCATGGGAAGGCAAGAGCAGGGCAGGACAGGGCACAGGAAGGCAACTGCAGGGCAGGGCATGGCAGGGAACAGGAAGGCAAGGGCAGGGCGCAGTAGGACAGGGGAAGGCAAGGGCAATGCATTGGCAGGGCAGGACTCAGAAAGGACAGGGCAGGGCAGATCAGGACTACCGGATGGAAAGGACAGTGCAGGCAGAGAACAGGGAGGCAAGGGTAAGGCAAAGCAGGGCAGGGAACTGGAAGGCAAGGACATTGCAGGGCAGGGTGCTTGAAGGCATAGGCAGGGCAGGGGAGGGGAGGGCACTGGAAAACAAGGGCATGGCAAGGCAGGGTACAGGAAGGCAAGGGCAGAGCAGGGAAGGGCAGAGCATGGGAAGGCAACCTCAGGGCAGGGCATGACAGGCACAGGAATGCAAGGGCAGGGCATTGGCAGGGCAGAGCACAGAAATACAAGGGCAGGGCAGGGTAACCGGAGGGCAAGGGAAGGGAAGGGCAGGGCACAGCGAGGCAATGGCAGGGCATTGGCAAGGTAGGGCACGGGAAGGCAAGGGCAGGACAAGGCAGGGCAGCCCATGGTTAGGCAAAGGGAGGGTAGTGCTGGGCAAGGGAGGTAAGGGAAAGGCAAGGCAGGTCACAGAAAGGCAAGAGCAGGGCAGGGCATGGCAGAAGCATGAGCAGGTCAGGGCACGGGAAGGCAACATTAGGGCAGGGCATGGCATGGGAGGGCAAGGGCAGGGGGGAGCAGTGCATCCGAATGCAAGAGCAGGGCATGGGAAGGCAAGTGCGGGGCAGGACAGGGCACAGGAAGGCAACTTCAGGGCAGGGCATGGCAGAGCACAGGAAGGCAAGGGCAGGGCATGGCAGGACAGGACAGGGGAAGGCAAGGGCAGTGCATTGGCAGGGCAGGACACAGAAAGGACAAGGCAGGGCAGATCAAGTTTACCGGATGGAAAGAGCAGGACAGGGTAGGGAACGGGGAGGCAAGGGTAATGCAAAGCATGGCCAGGCACTGGAAGGCTAAGGCATTGCATGGCAGGGAACTTGAAGGCATGAGCAGGGCAGGGAAGGACACTGGAAAGCAAGGGCATGGCAGGGCAGAGCACCAGAAAGCAAGTACAGGGCAGGGCAGGGCAGGGCAGGGCACAGGAAGGAAAGGGCAGAGCAGGGAAGGGCAGAGCATGGGAAGGCAACTTCATGGCAGGGCTCAGGAAGGCAAGGACAGTCCAGAGCAAGGCAGGGTGCAGGAAGTCAATGGCAGGGCATTGCCAGGGCAGGACACAGAAAGGACAGGGCAGGGCAGGGCAGGGCAGGGCAGAGTTACCGGATGAAAAGGGCAAGGCAGGGCAGGGAACGGGCAGGCAAGGGCAGGGCTGAGCAGGCCAGAGCACGGGAATGCAAGGGCAGGGCAGAACAGGGCACAGGAAGGCCACTGCAGGGCAGGGCATGTCAGGGCACAGGAAGGCAAATGGAGGGCATTGGCAGGGCAGAGCACAGAAAGGCAAGGATAGGGGATGGTAACTGGAGGGCACAGGAAGGCAGGGCAGGGCATGGGAAGGCAAGGGCAGGGCAGGGCATGGGAAGGCAACTGCAGAGCAGGGCATGGCAGGGCACAGGAAGGCAAGGGCAAGGCAGGGCAGGGTTAACAGATGGCAAGGGCAGGGCAGGGCAGGGCAGGGCAGGGCAGTGCACGAGAAGGAAAGGGTAAGGCAAGGCAGGGCAGGGCAGTGCACGAGAAGGAAAGGGTAAGGCAAGGCAGGGCAGAGCACTGGAATGCACGTGCAGGTCAGTGCAGGGCACTGGAAAGCATGGGAAAGGGAGGGCAGGGCAGGGCACTGGAAAGCATGGGAGGGCAGGGCAGGGCATGGGAAGGCAAGGGCAGGGCATGGAAGGACACGGGAAGGCAACGGCAGGGCTGGGCAGGGTTACCGGATGGCAAGAGCAGGGTAGGGCAAGGCAGTGTGCATGGGGAGGCAACTGCAGCGCAGTACATGGCAGCGCACAGGAAGGCAAGGGCAGGGCATGGCAGTACATGGGAATGAAAGGGCAGGGTATTGGCAGGGCAGGACAAGGAAAGGCAAGGGCAGGGCAGGGCAGGGCAGGTTTACAGGTTGGAAAGGGCAGGGCAGTGTTTCCGGATGGCAAGAGCAAGGCAGGGCAGGGCAGGGCATGGGATGGTATGGTATGGCAGGGCAAGGCAGACCACAGCAGGGCATGGGAAGGCAGAAGCATGCAGGGAAGGGCACGGCCGGGCAGGGCACAGGAAGGCAAGGGTAAAGAAAAGCAGGGCAGGGCACTGGAAGGCAAGGGCAGTTTAGGGCAGGGCACTGGAAAGCATGGGAATGGCAGGACAGGGCACGGGCAGGCAAATGCAGAGCAGGGAAGGGCAGAGCATGGGAAGGCAACTTCAGGGCAGGGCATGATAGGCACAGGAATGCAAGGGCAAGGCATGGCAGGACACGAGAAGGCAAGGGCAGGGCATTGGCAGGGCAGGGCACAGAAAGGCAAGTGCAGAGCAGGGTAACTGGAGGGCAAGAGAAGTGCAGGGCAGGGCACAGCAAGGCAATGACAGGGCATTGGCAGGGCAGGGTACGGGAAGGCTAGGGCAGGGCAGGACAGAACAGGCAGGGCACGAGAATGGAAGGACAGGGCAGGGCAGGGCAGGCCATAGAAAGCAAAGGGAGGGTAGGGCTAAGGAAGGGAGGTATGGGAAAGGCAAGGCAGGTCACAGAATGGCAAGGGCAGGGCTGGGAATAGCAGGAGAAGGCAAAGGCAGGTCAGGGCACGGGAAGGCAACAGTAGAGCAGGGCAGAGCAAGGGAGGGCAAGTGCAGGGGAGAGGAGGGCATGGGAAGGCAAGGGCAGGGCATGGGAAGGCAAGGGCAGGGGAGGGCAGGGCAGGGCACAGGAAGGCAACTGCAGGGCAGGGCATGGCAGGGCACAGGAAGGCAAGGGCAGTGCATGGCAGGACAGGGAAAGGCAAGGGCAGGGCATTGGCAGGGCAGGACAAGGAAAGGACAGGGCAGGGCAGGGCAGGTTTAAAGGTTGGAAAGGGCAGGGCATGGCAGGGAACAGGGAGGCAAGGGCAGGGTATGGAAGGACACAGAAAGGCAAGTGCAGGGTAGGACAGGGCATGGGAAGGCAAGGGCTGAGCAGGGCATGGGAAGTCCACTGCAGGGCAGGGCATGTCAGAACACAAGAAGGCAAAAGCAGGGCAGGGCAGGACACAAGAAGGCAAGGGGAGGGCATTGGCATGGCAGGGCGTGGAAAGGCAAGGGCAGTGCAGGGCAGGGTTACCTATTGGCAAGGGCTGTGTAGGGGAGGGCATGGGTAGGCAAAGGCAGGCTGAGCAGGGCAAGGCTCAGGAACACAAGGGCATGACATGGCAGGGCAGGGCAGCAAAAGGCAATGGCAGGGCAGTGCAGGGAAGAACACAGGAAGTGAAGGACAGGGCAAGGCAGACCAGGGCAGAGCATGGGAAGGCAACAGTAGGGCAGGGCAGGTCATGGGAGGGCAAGGGCAGGGGAAAGCAGTACATGGGAATTCAAGAGCAGGGCATGGGAAGGCAAGAACAGGGCAGGACAGGGCACAGAAAGGCAAAGGCATGGCATGGCAGTACAGGGGAAGGCAAAGGCAGGGAATTGGCAGCACAGGACAAGGAAAGGACAGGGCAGGGCAGGGCAGGATTACTGGATGGAATGGGCAGGGCAGGGAATGGGGAGCCAAGGGGAAGGCAGACCAGGGCAGGGCACAGAAAGGCAAAAGCAAGGCAGGGCAGGGCACGGGAAAGCAAGGACAGGACAGGAATGGGAAGGGAAGGCAAGGGAAGAGCAAGGCATGGCAGGGCATGGGTAGGCAAGGGCATGGCAGGACAGCCCACCGGAAGGCAAGGGGAGGGCAGGGCAGGGCAAGGGAAGGTAAGGGCAGGGCAAGGCAGAGCAGGGCAGGGCATGGGAAAGCAAGGGCAGTACAGGGCATGGTGGAGCAGAGCACAGGAAGGCAAATGCAGGGCAGTTCAGGGAAGGGCATGGGAATGCAAGAGCAGGGCAGGCCACAGGAATGCAAGAGCAGGGCACAAGAGGGCACGGGAAGGCAAGGACAGCGCAGGGCAAGCAGGGTACAAGAAGGCAAGGGCAGGGCACAACAGGGCAGGAGCATCAAGTGTCTCCAAGTTTAGACTCCTCCTCTCTCACTGAGGCCAGAAAGGACAGGCCTCTGCTACATATGTGCCTGAGGCTCAGACCAAGTTGCACAGGCTTGTATCAGTAATAGTGTCAGTGTTTGATGCCTGACCATGAAATGAATTTGAATTTGTGGCAGTACCAGGTTGACCTTTTCTTCAGTCTCTGTACCAATTTTGTCCCAGCCCAGGTTTACTGCACAGCCAAGCCCTACAATTATATAGACTTAATTTGTCTGAAGTAAACTCTAATCCAGGAAGTTGATTCCATCTTGTGCTAACCATTTCTCATTGATAACTGGTGGGCAGCACACACACACACACACACACACACACACACACACACACACACACACACACACATTTCTTCAGCTGACAAGACATAGGTAAAGACAAGTGGATTATTACAAATCTTCATAATTCTCTGACAACTGACTATAAAAATGTTGAATTAAATGACATATATTTACTAAAGATTTCAAAAGAAAGATTTATTGCCACATCACTGTATTCCAGAAAACACATTAAAACAACTGGAAAATGATCATTTAATTATTAGATTGCTTAAAGGTTTAGAGGCTCTGTCAATTATCATAACAGATAATTGTTAACACTAAAGCTGGTGCTGAAGCAGTAGCTCAAAACTTACATTCTGATCCTTATTCAGAAAGAGAATAACTGAGTAGAACAAAAGTATTGAATATCAAAGCCCACTGTCAAAGACACACTTTCTAGAAGTCCATACCTACACTTCAAGACCTCACATTCTAATAGTTTTAATTCTTCTAAACAATCTCACTTCTAGTAAATAAACACCCAGACATAAGATACTGTGGGGGATTGTGGGGCTGGCAGGTATAGGGGAAAAGTGGCAAGGGAGAGAGCCTGCATATGGCCAGAGTTCCAGTGCTCTAGGCAGGCAGACACTGGGGGGACTGCCAGATGCTTTCCACTCAGCCTGGGGTGGGCATCTGGCTGTGTGAAGCTACGCACATGGCAGGGGGTGAAGGAAGGGGAGTGAACAAGGGGTAGCCTCCATACCAAGTTCTCAGTCTCTGGTATCCCATGCTGGATACAGCAGAGAAGCTGAGAACAGAATAGAGGCCCCAGAGATATGGGAAGAGGGTAGAGGGAGAGAGGTTCCCATGAGGCCAGAGTCTTTTGTCTGGTCCATGGCTGGAGCACAGGAAGGCCTTCTGACAGGAGGTTAGATGTGGCTCCTTAGAAAAAAGCCTATATCATCATCCAAGCACAGTGGGCCTTGATGAACAGAGACTGTCTATGGTTTTAGAGCTTTTTATAGAAAGGCAGGGGGAAAGAGAAAGTAAAGAGAGAGAGAGAGAGAGAGAGAGAGAGAGAGAGAGAGAGAGAGAGAGAGAGAGAGAGCGCAGCTATGGCCAAGTGGAGAGAATGGGGAAGGGAAAGAGGGAAAGAGAGTATTGAGAGGTAGAGGCTTAGAGAGAAAGAGAAAGAGACTAAGAGGGAGAGAGTAAGGAAAGTAAAAGCTTAAGAGAGTGAGGAGGGGCCAAGGAGGCCCTCTTATAGTGGGCTTTGTTATCTTGCTGTTACTAGGTAACTGGGAGGACACTATCTGGAAGGTCAGAAGCCTAGGACATTGTGTATGTGACTACTAGCCACAGCTTTTCCTATGGGGGCTGTGGTGGTAGTAACTTTGACAGGAGCCAGGGGTCCAGGAGACATGAGGGAACCCCATCTGTCTCATATACAAGAATTACCACTCATGGGTCTCACTGGAGTTCAAAACCTCAACTCGACTGAAGACCAGGCTGTCTGTATATAGCCCATTGCCCCACAGGGGATACTCTCATTCATACTATTACACAGTATATATTCCAACATTTGAGGAAACCAAGGCAAGAGCTGAAGACAGGATCTGGAAGCAGTAATCATGAGAACAGAAGATTGTTCTTTAATTGGATCTTCTGTCTTGAAACAATATATATTGAACTAGGTTCAATGTCCAGAAATATAACCTAGTGTGGGTTGGGTCATCATTAAAGAAACATCAAGAAAATTGCCCCTAAATTTTTTTTAATGTAAAAAAAACGTTATTGCTTTATTAATCATTCAGTTGGCCCATTAGCAGCCCTAGGCTCCTCCCACAAATATCTCAGGCACAGTGAAGAACTAAAGAGAGAGACAAGAGAGAGAATGGTCTTGTTCTATTGATGAAAACTAACACCACCAGGTGCCAGTGTGGAACGAACTGTATATCGAGGTGTATGCCTTGACTCAGTCATTTCTACTTGAAACTCAAGGCAAAGGAGATGTTAAAGGGTATAAAAAGATTACACGTACATAGAAAAATGGAAAAAATTTCATTGTGACATTATTTCCACTGATAAAACTTGAGAGATGACATAAATACAGCAAAGTATATCTAGGACACAGATCAGGGAAACATCAAAAAATGCCGATGATATCTAGAAATTGATCGAGATGAAGCTATCCGGCACATCTAAATGAATCCAAATAAACATTATAGAACCACGTTGCATTAGGTAACATTATATGTGTACTATATGTGTACTTACATGGAAAAAGAGAAATGCCTCAAAAACTGTTTATTGAAAACAATTTTTTTCTCTTTATTAGATATTTTCTTCATTTACATTTCACATGTTATGCAGAAATTTTCCCTTACGCTCCCACGTTCCCGCCCTGCTCCCCTACCCACCCCCTCCCACGTAATGGCCCTGGCATTCTCCTGTTCTGGGGCATATAGAGTCTGTATGACCAAGGGGCCTCTCCTCCCAATGATGGCCAACTAGGCCATCTTCTTCCATATATGCAGCTAGAGACATGAGCGCAGGGGGAACTAGTTAGTTCATGTTATTCTTCCACCTATAGGGTTGAAGACCCCTTCCGCTCCTTGGGTACTTTCTCTAGCTCCTACCTTGGGAGTNCTTGAGTTCTTTATATATATTGGATATCAGTCCCCTATCCGATTTAGGATTGGTAAAGATCCTTTCCCAATCTGTTGGTGGCCCTTTTGTCATGTTGACAGTATCTTTTGCCTTACAGAAGCTTTGCAACTTTATGAGGTCCCATTTGTCAATTCTTGATCTTACAGCACAAGCCATTGCTGTTCCATTCAGGAATTTTTCCCCAGTGCCCATATCTTCAAGGCTTTTTCCCACTTTCTCCTCTATAAGTTTCAGTGTCTCTGGTTTTATGTGGAGATCTTTCAGCCACTTAGACTTGACCTTCGTACAAGGAGATAAGAATGGGTCAATTCCCAGTCTTCTACATGATAACCGCCAGTTGTGCCAGCACCATTTGTTGAAAATGCTGTCCTTTCTCCACTGGATAGTTTTAGCTCCCTTGTCAAAGATCAGGTGACCATAGGTGTTCTAGTTGGCCATCATTGGGAGGAGAGGCCTCTAACTTCAGAATATTGTGGTTGATGCTTCTCTTCCCCTAAAATTTCCATAGAATTCTCTAGATCTGCAAAAGCTATCTAGGACCTAAGCCACTTTCAGTTTATGTCCAAATTGTTTTTCCTGTGTCTTGCAACAAAGATTTATGTTGCCTTTGCCCTTTAGAAGTTATCATACTCCACAAATATGAGCAAATATAATGACCTGAGCTGTTTTCCAGAACACATATAAGCAACAAATCAACAATTATTATCCCATGCTGCTATAAGAAACATTTGCTTAGGTACTTACGATAATAGGAACAGAATATACAAATTATACATTTAATATATTTAAAATCTATTATGTGACATCTAAATATATGGATTTTTCATGAAGCCTTAATTATGTTTAAATATATCCACCATATATGTGCTTATACTCCTGATATTACATCCTCCTAATGTGAGCTATTTTCTAATATCCTCTTCTTTTAAGAAATTCACAGATTTTCAATTTTGTTCCATCACATGATTCTAAAGGGATTAACTTTCCTCCAGAATCCATTATAAATGGATGAAAAGTATATTCAACACAGCAAGACAGATGTCACAACAAACACATGGTCTCGATATCGGTTTATTTGAGATTTCTTTCCTGCTATGAAAATATAAAATACCCTTATAAATGTAACTTAAAAGATAAAGGGATATTTTTAGTAGTAATTATATCATATAGTCTATAACATAGGGAAATTAGGGAAGCGGGAAATTGAAATAGGTTGTCATATTATCTCCACACTCAAAACCAGAAATCATTGTAAACAATGCTAACAGACCAGATAACATTTCGAAACCCTCTGCCTAAGGATTGGCCCCACACACAATAGGGAAGTTTTCCCACCTCAACTGATGTAATAACTACAGATTTGTTTTGTGTCTTGTACTGTTGAGCCACCTTAGTGAGAGCTCATGCTCCAGACTCAGTTAAAAACTCCCAAAGCAAGCGTTATTTATTTTTCATTTTTTATTTTTCCTTCAACTAAGAGGATAGTGAAATATGTCTTCTAGAATTCTAGATTAAAATTCCAAAATCTTATGCCAAATTGGATGAGACAGAAGGTGAGAATAGGGTGGCACAGGAAACATTTCAATGACATCACTCCTCTCAGATCCTATGGCTCAGAGTCTTAAGTTTGTGAAGACAATTTTGTGACTTTGCCACTGTTCAGGGCTGAATCCTCCCTCAGGGCCCTCTCCAGACTAGCAGACAGGGAGTATATCAGTCTCTCTCTGAATTGCTGACCTAGGAAAACATAGAGTATTGGGTTGAGGCAACTGTTGAAGGAGGCCAGAGTGCTTGCTGGGTTCACCCATGTGTCAATGTTATTTTGTGTCTCCTTGTTCCCAATATTTCCTAAAAGAAAAATCAATTGAAAAGGGAACCAACAGACAAAGAAAGAAGTTGCTACAGCAGTGAGGACACGTAAAGGACGACTGGAGTTCACAAATCCTCTTCTGCCTATCTTGGCAGCCATGAGTCCATAACAGATGGCAATGAAGATCATAGGTATGCTGAAGCCAATAATGCAACTGAGGGTTACAGAAATTAAACTCACAGTCATGGACACCTTTACCTGCTCCTCAGGGGTTGCAGCCCAGGATTCTAAATTACATATACAGTGCACTTTCCCACTTTCATCTTTCACTGTAGTCAAGAAGAAAAAATGAGGAAATATAAGCACCAGAACAAATATCCAAGCTCCAAAAATCACTTTCTTTGCCAGATTCACAGTTCGATGATTCTGAGCCCATACTGGATGCAGGACACAAATACAGCGATCCATGGCAATGAAAGTAATCAGGAAGATACTTAGAAAAAGGTTTATGTTTATAATCATGTGAACAAATTTGCAAAGGAACCAACCAAACAGCCATTCTCCATTCATGACAATTGAGATGATCTGAAATGGTAGACTTGCCATGTAAGAGAAGTCAGACAATGCCAGGTTCAGATAACAAATTGTTGTCACCGTATATGCCATCCGGAACCCAGCCACATAAATCACAAGCCCATTACCTAGCACACCAAGGAGAAAGGTTATAGAGAGGACCACAACTAAGAAGGTACATATAACTCTGGAGGTGGTAGAATCATAAAACACCATTTCTGATCCATTCTGAGGTGTGGAGAAGTTGGCTTCCATTTTGTCAGCACCTGCAACATTTCAACAATGACTCTTTCTCAGAACTGTCTCCATCTTTTAGCATATTTATTCAAATCCCCACACATCACCTTTCATAACAGAGTACCTATTCTGAGAGTAATCTAGGAAAAATGATTCTCTGTTGAATGTCTGTTATGTAAGCTTAGTTCTATACATTATCAAAGAGCATTATTGATACTCAGAGTGATTATGAAATGAGTCATAATCTCTTATGACCTTGCATTGATATTGAACTGAGCATAGGCAGGGTGACTGAATTGTTTACTATGAAGAAGGGAGAATTTGTCTGTATATACTGACCATCTTTCCTTGCTTTTCATCAGTCTTTAGCTCTCATATGAAATAATTCAGCTAAGTGATATAGAATGTTCAGGGTGAGATTTATTTTCCAGCAAAGCATAAGAACTAGTTAGGGGAAATATTGGATTATGTTAAAAAGATTGTAGATGATGTCTTTTTAATTCTAGCTGTAATAGTTTTAACACTGTTTTAGTAGTTTTCTTTGTCTGATGGTTCCCTAGTTAAGTCAATTATCCTTCTAGGTACACCTTGTCACAAGAAGACACTACTCAGTGAAGACCATAAAATCTATGTAATTTTGGTCAATCCAATTCTTCTGTCACTTTCCACATTGTGATTTTGAAAGAGCTTATTTATGATTATGAGGTGTATAAAACATTTACTATGGTACAATTTATGTCAACATTGCCTAAATCATAGCACAGCATACATCCTTTGTTCATATTTACATAAGTGTCTGTGTGTTTGTATGAATGCATGTTTGTCTACACATGTTTATGCAGTTCATTAGTTTATTATAAACTCACCTAGAATTCTCAATGTACCAAATGATTTAAATTATAGGAGAGACTCCTGTCACTGTCTGGAACTTACTGAGAAGGCTAGATAACCAGCCAACTTGCAGCAGGTATATACATTATATCCTCCCCAATAAGATGACTACAAACCATCTCCACTTTTTCAGGTCTTCAATTTTCAAGGCTAGGACATTACTAAGTGACCTATCTCCAGAGCTATAGATCTAATTTAGGATGTATCATCATATAATATTTCTGGGTAGGAAAAAATAATTTCACATTACATACAGGACTCAGACCTTACAGTAATCTTATGTGTGGCAACAATAATTTTTTTAACATTTTAGAGATTGATATGGAAGAGTTCAAATGTATCTCTATGAATGCCTCATGATAAAAAGGAATTTCAAGGGAAAAATATCAAACAAATTCAAATAATCTCACTTCTAGCTTCTTGTCAAGCTCATGTTAGGTTTAAAGTTAATCCTGTCCAGGAAACAGTGCAAATACACCTTCTCTCTAAAATATAGTCTCTGTATATATTTTAGATTATATTCTAGGGCAAGTGGAATGGTGTCACTGGACAAAAATGGTGTCACTGGACAAATATATCAAGTGGGTTTAGCAATCCCCATACCCTATACACGAGGATGTTTGATGTGTCATATACTCCCTACTAGGCTCCTTTCCTTTCTGTCCTGGAGTATATGACCATGCCCACTAATGGGAAGATTGTAGGCACTAGTAATATAGCAGAGAGATCTCCATACAAGTGATGTTTTATCCAACAACCATCCTTTCCTGGTCATTCCTTCCTCCAAAAGCTATTTAATATCCATCCTAAGTAAGTCCTATGCTCCTATTCTTCACAATGAACAATCAAATGTTTGGAACCAAGGCCTGTGTCTCTTATCATGAACCACCATAGGGGAAAGCCTTCAACATATACAGCTGCTTAAGTCTTCCACAGAAGGCTCCTCTGCACTCTTTACACTCAATCATGGACATACTTGGAGTTACCCCCTCTCCAGCCCCAGGCTGATCCATAACTCCAACAGACTTGACATCCAAGAGTATAGTAACCACTACATCCTCAGCCTGTCTTATTTCTCAGCAGGGCTGGGGCTCCCATCTTAAGCTGTATTCTCCCACTCCTGAGCTTCCCATTAGCCTGACACCCAACAGTGTAGGTTAAAATGCACCCTAGCACCTATTGTTTAGTCTGCTTGGCACAGTTGCCACTACCTAGTGGAGAAGTCAACTGAGGAACCTTATTGGTTATCTGATAATCCAAGGCACTTGTTTGCATCTAGCGTTGGAGAGAAAGTTGGAAAGTTATAATCTCCATTTTATAATGTGTGACTCCATATGGGTCCCCAAAGGCAGAAAGTCAGTGAGGGGTGTATACCATCTCTACCTTCAAAAGATTGTCTTCCCCTATTCCTTATTGACATGATGTGTTCATTGCTTTTGATACTAAGAGTGAGCATGACTGTATATTTAATGTTATGTGGAATACAATGTGACCTAATGAGTTTTGGTAGAGGTCTGGGGCCTCTCCCTAATATGCATGCACTATGTAATCTACACAGATATTTATGTTTATATGTAAATCAGTCTCCAAGATTTTATTATTCCTTTTACTTTAATAATAAGCTACTGTTTTGAGTAATTGTCAATCCTAGAGAAAGTTATTTGAATAGTGATAGAGAATCTGTTTTAATTCTACTTCTTTTGGACTCTGTGTTTTTCCTCTGCCAAACTTAAACTGAATCTTTTACTCCTGTGTAACTGGTACTCTGTATTAATCAAGCCAATATTTTACCAGAGGAAATATATTTAAATTTTCTCTATTTCTAAGGATGACCTATTATGAATTCTTTTGTATATAACCCCAAACAATTCATTGGTTCAATAATTTATATTTTTAGATATTCATTATTTTTGTCTGCCCTTAATCATTGTTTGTGACTACATAAATATTTGTGTTACCCATACCCATTAAAGTCTCACACAATATCCTATCAACTACATACTCAATACATGGTCATTCTTTTCAATACTCTATTAAGTCACTTGATTTATGGTCATAATGGAGATAGGCATCTCTGGACAAAAGCCTTGTAGATTATTTTTAAAGAGTTTACATTAGAAATTAAAAATAAATTGATATCTTATATTATAGTAAATTATCCTCTTGCAGTTATGGATACTGGATGCCCAAGATAAAGGTGATATCTTCTACAATATTTTAACTGCCACGTATAGGTAGTTATCTCTTCCTCCTCTCTATACCTCATCTTCCCTGTGAGTTAAAGTACATAACTTATACCTCATTATGACCTTACCTTTAGGGTCCCAATTTGCTTTAAATATTACTTAAAAATTTTTCTGCTTCTGAGTTGTTTTATGTTGAGGTACTGTAATTAGGGATACAATACTGATATGAAGAAAACTTCAACTTAAGTCAAAACATAGGATAGTCGGTATGAAAAAGCAATAAGCAACAGTGCTAAAAATAGTACTGCTGAAACATTTCAGCAAAGAATTTGCCTGGAGATTCAAAAGAAGTTGAGATGGAAAAGATATTAGAGAAGTTGACAGAAATTTAAGCTATAAAATTATATACAAAAGAAGATACTCAGATAGGAGACAAGAACATTTTATTGGTTAGAAATATGGGTCAGAGGTTAAGTGTTCATACTACTGTTGTGCAGATCTAGGTTCAACACTCATAACAAAATAGTGCCAAAAGCTATCTGTAATACAAGTTCCATGGGATTTGCCATCTCCTTATGGCATTCCTGGGGAATAGGCATACATCTGGCACATTGACATATGTCTTAATTAAAGTTTCATTTCTGTGAAGAGATACTATGACCAAGGGAACTCTTATAAGGGACACTATTTAATTGGGGCTGGATTACAGTTTTAGAGGTTCAGTCAACTATTATCATGGCAGAGTCCATGTAAGTATTCAGGCATATATGGTGCTGGAGAAGGAGCTGAAAGTTTTATATCTTGATCTGAAGGCATCCAGGAGGAAACTTTCTTCTGTACTGCATAGAGCATGATAATATGATCTCAAACCAACACCACAGTGACACATTTCTTCCATCAAGGCCATATTTATTCCAATGGGACACAGCGCCTCATAATACCATATTCTGAGTCACATATATTCAGACCACTACAACATATGTACAGAAAAAACACCCTTATATCCAAACTTTAAATATATTTTTATATTATATATTTTTATTAATATATATATGTATATATGAAAGGTTTCTATCTCTAATATGTTGGTGTTATTTATTGTAATGAAATCCTTTTGCAGGTTTTACATCCGTTTTCCTGTATTTTATTTTCAAACAAACAAAAATTGTAACAAATATGACTCTGAAGTAAGAAGTGAACTGTTGGTAATCTGTAATCATCAATTAATCCACACATTGTATAGAAGCTGTGCATCAAAAATTATTTTTATTATTTATTTTACTGGCTGAATAAATCTGAGCAAAAATGTTGTGATTTATTCATAGATGTATAATTCTCATGCTATGTTCTTAAATGAAGATGTTTCAGCACAGCACAAGACCCTTAGTTATATATCCTTGTGCACATATTATTAAGCTGAGGAGGAATTTACCACATTCTGAAATGAAATATTTATTATCTCACCTTTAGAGAAAGTACCTATTCTATTTAATATGACTTTCCCAATATTACTGAACTATTGAAAAACCTAGTCTACTTACCTACTAAGAGATTTCATTGTTTACAAGGTCTTTGTAACTAGTTTAGTTTACTAACAGTTTAGTAACACCACTGAATTGTTAACTTTAACATTAGGATTTACTCACTCAGCACAGTCCTATGCCATTCCCCTTTGAGTTGCCTAAATTTTTCAATAAACAACCTAGAACAGAAGCCTACTTGAAGTCTTTACTTCTTTACTTCATTATATAAATTATGACTTACTCATGCCCTCCCCTGAGCATTTCCACAGGATCTCATATTATAATAATAGACTATTTTGCCCAAAATAACAAAGCCTGCCTCTACCTTAGGAAGAAGTGTATTAGGCTGTAGTGGACCCACATACATTCTTATCTGCCATTAAGAGAAAGAACAACCAGACTTTAAAGTACTTCACAAATCTGATCATTAATTATGCTCTATGGATTCTCTTGACATTTGAGTTTTCTTGCCACCTGGGCAATTCTCTATGCAAAATTATGCTACCTGCCATTCATTTTTATTATTACACATAATTGTAAGTTTGATATACATAAATTTGCATGACTCTTCATCCACATAGGAACTTTTAAAATATGACTTTTAGAAATCAACAAAAAAATTGAATTGGAAGAAGTTTGGAATATCATGGAATTGATTTAGGTCATAAATGTCATAGTGGTTAATGTTTTGCCCCTTATGTCTCAACTAACTCTTCACATTGTCTCTTGTTCCTATGGCTCTAATTTCCCTCTCAAGAATTCACTGTTTAAGATAGATTGTATTTCATTAGAACCTCTGCTTTAGGATACAAATTAGTTTTCACTATTATTTAAATACTTGATCATTCCATCCTTGCACATGTGGAGAAAATTTTTGGAAAATCAATTCTTTTCATCACTGATATCTATATGGTTGATTTTATGACTCATACTAAAGAGGTAGAAGAAATAAGCACACAAACAAAAGAGTTTGGAGAAGAGGAGGCAAGGAGAATGAGGAGGGAGGGGAAAAATAGAGCAAGTTGGTATACACTGGTAATCTTAACATTTGTGAAGCATATATTTAAGGTCTTTTATAAGTGTAAGACACGAAGTACATATAAATATCTATAAAACAGGGCAATATTAAAAAGCAAGATCCTATTATAAAATCTGAAATGACTGTATTATTTTTAAAAAAAGGTTTATCTAACCATATGTAGCCAATTTTCATTTCATCGTGTAGAATATACAAGATTACTAATGAGATAATCCATATTAATTTTTCACAGTACGATTTGTAATCTAATATATATTTGCATTCTTTACCTCATTACCTTAGACTATTGCTTCAGTGACAAGGCCCACATACATTAGCAGAATGACCAAGCAAGTTAAGAAACAATGTTTTACTGAAATTTCAGTTTAGGTAGCAAAGTCTAGCAGTTAATTTGAATGCTTAATGTCAGCTGCTTCATTTCACAGTAAAAATTATAAATTTGTTATCAGTATTCAAAACATGCTACATGTCTAATGAATAGAGCATGTTTAAAAGGAAGGCTCCAGATCAGAAATTAAAGGATGTGGCAGATACAAATAGGTATTATATTGAATATTTTTATACTGTCTGATCTCTTGACTCAGGTCACTATCATTTGTGGACTCACAGAAGAACTTTTTTACCTTCAGTTTTTTTCATTATATTTAAATGCAAATTGTATTAATTTAAAATTTTTATGCAATGATTTTAAGCATATTCAACTTCTTGTCTAACATTTTCTAGAAACTCATCAAAAATTTCATGCTGTCTGCATCCCCCCTCTCTTTGTCTGTCTCAGTCTCTCTATTTTATTGTGTCTACATATCTTCTCTGTTTCTTTCACTGTATCTATTCTATTCGTTGTGTTATTTTTGTTTTGACTAAATCCACTTGTGCATTTACATGACCCTGAAATGTGGTCAATATACCAAATAGTACATTATTGAATAAAACCAAATCATTTTTTCACAATAGTCACCAAATGCAAAGACATATTTAGACAGATGTGTCTTTGTTCCAACATTTCCTATGTCATGTTTGTATTTTCTCTTCGTTGAGCTTCTATAGAGGTTGTCATGAACCATGTGCTAACCTGTGCTTCTGTACTTTCTTCTCTGAAATAGACATAGCAATTGTACCTAAATATATAGAAATGCACATGTACTCACACAAATAACCTACTATATAGAGTTACCAGCAGTTGTACAGGTTTGTAAACTCAGAACTCTAATATGAAGACTTCAGAGTGACAAAGATGAGAGAATCATGAGACCACTGTCAGTCAGTTTTAGCTACATAAAATTTTACAGGTTTACATAATCTGTATAAACAAACTTCTTTGAAAAATTTAAACAAAAAAGTGCTGGAACAATAGTTCTTTGGGAGAGCTCTGTCAAGACCAACTGCTTAGAAGTATATCCTCTGTCTAAAAGAATCATGATCTGTTTAAACCATGTAATGTCATGTGAGACCATATAATATGTGTTCTTGGAAAGCTAAGAAAGGATTTCTGACAGTTTTAGGGCAGCCTGGGATCATATGCTGATAAAAATATAGAGTAACTCATGATTTCCTAAATTTATTTGTACCTAGATTAGGCTCTAGGTTTCTGTACATTGCAATAAGGAAACATTACAATACAAAATAAATGATTAGTGCTAATAAAGATGACAATTTTCACATTTTGCACATTTGCTTCCTAAGTGAGACTGAAATCCTCCATATCACTCAATAAATATCACTTAAACAATTCTGTAACTATTATTCTTGAATTCACCTGTCATGTTAAAAACATACAAACACTCTTGGAAAATTGGACAATGACCTCTTGAAATGTTGCAGTAGTGATATCTGAAATATTACTTTCCAATCATTAACCAAAAGTTGGAAGTTTATAATATTGCTGTATCAGTACCCAAAGTCTGAGTGTGCTGCCAGAAATGTACTGGCATGTTGTTTCAGTACAGTGCTGTAAAAATAGCATCATTGTCAAGAATCAGGATGGATTTGGTGAATTAAAACAAAATTAAGATACTTGTTAGAAGTAATATGCTTTGTGTAGCTTCAGACTTTGGGAGACACTGAGTGCGTCAAAAACCTCACCCTCCTCTGGTGTCTGTAGAGAAGACGAACCATATAGATACTGGCACAAACCATGTGTCCTACCAATATAGTATCTGAGAGAGGTATCTGTACTCTGCATCTGCCTTCAGATGTACTTGAGACTTGAGAAGAGCAAAAACTATAATCCCACATCTTTGTTAAATTCTGTTTATTCTGAAAGCACTCAATATATAGAGGACCAAAGATGTTTATCAGAAGGCTAGATATCCAACACAAAAAGCAAGAGGACCTGATCTTCCAAGCTTGGCTTTTGGTACCCACCCAACCACCCACTCTTGGACTGATAGGAATTGCCTGAAAATTACTCAAGAGACAAGTGTTAGAAAGTGACAGGCCCTGACCTACTCTATACATATATACAACAACTTTAAGCCAGTGGATTCTCAGAATGTGTGTTATTTCCCATATATATATACTGTGTGCAGTACTCCTGAAAAGAAGAATAAATAAATTTCCTATAGCCATGTTGGTGAGTATGAGATGAGTGGGCCTTAATTCTCGACTTGTGTAGGACATAGAGAAATAGACTGCAAGAATAATGGCATTCCCTAATACCCCAACTACATTCTGTACCATGAAAAGTAATTTCAGAAGAAAATCAAATACCATTATTCCAGTATCAAAGAAAACACTTATTTAAAAAAAATGGCTAAGAAACCAGAGATTTACATAGAAGTTAAGAGTTTATTTTTTCTTGTTTATGATAAAACATTTTCTTTCCTCATGTACTTTTCTTTCTGAAGGCAGTGAGTGAATTTAAAAATTCTGCATCAGTGAATTCAAAATTGCCATATATACAGAACAACAAAATATATGCAGATATTGCTCATTGAATCTAGCCAGAAGTCTAAATTTTATTTTGTAGATTCTTCATTGCATGTTCAGGATAATATTTATAAAGTAAAGCATGGCTCTCACATTAAGAATATTTCATAAGTATCACTCTATGACAGTAAAGGCTGCCACTCCTCATTTTAATATACCCGTGTCACTTCCTAAGGATTTAGAGCCTTGTGTGAGACAGTTTTACAGACTATGATAACCACAAATATATAATTGACTGAGCCTGGTAGTACAAGTACCTCATCCCAGCACTATAGGCACTCTAAAAGGAGTCATTGTTGGATCTCTTTGAGAATGATGCTATGGTGTCTTTAGAGTTAATTCCTGCCTAAGCTGCATTACATAGTGACACCCACTCTCAAAACAAACATAAAAAATAATTACATACATAAAGCTTAAGACATGCCATAACTTAAAGAAATAAATAATATTATAGGAATGTGTTTCACAGAATTTATATTAATTCCATAGGATGAACAAGTTACTTGTACTTAAAGTTGATTTTCAAATTATTAAAATAATCTGTAAATACCATAAGTAGTAAATATTCTACAGATAGTGAAAGGAGTTAATCTGGTTTACTGTCTTCTGATTACTTTTATCTCTTTTCTCTGAAACAACCCTCTATTTCAGTTAGTTAATATTTAAAGTTTTAGTCATATTCTCATAAGACACACAGTGTAAAATAAAAAAAATGGAGTATTTGTATTTAAATTAGTCTCAAGCATTTAATGTTTGAAAGTTAAATTAATACTTTTGTTACTAGTTCAAGGTGTGGGCTATTGCAATTGGTTAAGATACTATGCTGCAAACATAAGTTAAGAGAAAAATTCTGATCATGGTAGACCTTTAATCCAAGCATTTGGGAGTAAGAGCCAGGTGATTCTCTGGGAGTTCAAGGTGAGGCTGGTGGAAGTGGAGAGTTCTAGGACAGCCAAGTTCACACAGTTAGACCCTATCTATAAAACAAAGAAAGATAAAGACAGGAATGATTGGATACAGAGGGATGGGATGAGGTTAAGTAAACAAGCATAAACTGCAAGACTCCGTGTTTAAGAGTTTGTTGCTCTCATAGAGGACCTTGGTTTTGTTCTTAGCTCTCATATCCCACAAATGATTTTATGGGTATTTGATACTCTCTGGACTCTGCAGGAATCTGCCCTCCTATTATAAATATTAACTTACAATGTATGCAAAAAGTAAACATTCAAAAATAATAAATACATGTAAGAGGAAAGAAAAGAATTCATGATGATCACGTGAGACTTATAGCACCAATGTTAATCAAGACTAATTGTAAGAAATTCAATAGTTTCCATCACTATTTTAAAAACAGAAGTTAATTTCCCTATCTCTAATTGTACATTCTAATAACAATATTGATTCATATTTTGGCAGATGAGAATCTGCTTACATAGGATTAATAAATGGGAAGATTCAGAAGAGCACGCAATATTTATTGTTTTAAATAAGAAATATTTGAAGAGCAGTGATCATAAGGGAGGCAAGAAGACAGTTGTGTGTGTTCACAGGTATAGCCTGTATAGATATAGATTGAATATAGATGTATAGGTTGAATATATATATATATATATATATATATATATATATATATATATATATATAGAGAGAGAGAGAGAGAGAGAGAGAGAGAGAGAGAGAGAGAGAGAGAGAGAGAGAGAGAGAGAGAGAGAGAGAGAGAGAGAGAGAGAGAGAGAGAAGGGTGAGGATTTCAGAATGAATGGAAAGGACATTCTATATTCAATTTGTAATTGCTTTTTTGTATGAGGGAAATAATAGAATTCTGTAGGCAAAACTTATCATGAAGAAATCAAGGAACACATATCTGTAGAAAACATAATATTCTAGCTGGAAATCCTTAGTTCACTGATATGCTTACCATAGGATAAGTTTGGAGAGAACCAAAGTATAAAAATTATCAAACACACACACACACACACACACACACACACACACACACACAGAGAGAGAGAGAGAGAGAGAGAGAGAGAGAGAGAGAGAGAGAGAGAGAGAGAGAGAAAGGGGGAAGATGCATATAAATTCTTATATTCTTTTAGCCTGGTGTCTAAGCTTTAAACTCTGTGCTGGTTAGTTTCTTGTCAATTTGAGACAAGGTAAAGCCAGAATTAAGGTTCTGGAAAGAATCTTAATTGAGCATATATCGTCATCAGATTAACTTGTGGGTAAGACTCATACATTCTCTCTATGAATGCTTAATATGAAAATTCCCAACCAACTGTGGTTTTATAACCTCAGGGCAGTGTTGTATAAGAAACCATGCAGAGAAAACAAGGAATTGTAATTAAGTAATCAAATTCTGATCATCACTTATGACATCAATATTAGTATATCAAAGAGATTATTTGGCAGAATATTACTGGAATGTCTGCCTTATATCAACAAGTGAAGGATGCCCAAATGAAGATCACGATACCACGACATGGAAGAGTTTGATGCCATGTAACTGATATATAGGAAGCACAATAAAACATCCCAGCCGTGTGCATTTTGAGTGAACTGTCTCCGTTGCTAGCACCACCACTCCTATTTTGGAGATCACTTTCATATTTAAAATGCACTATCACTATTTTCTCTAATCTCATATTTCTGCTATAATTTTTCCTCTTGCATTCAAAAACAAATAAACTGGTGGCCATATAAATCAGGTAATAAGAATGTTTGAATTCAATTGTAACTACCAAAGTACAACATATTTAATAAAAATGAGTTGAATTAGAATGGCACAAGTAGAGATGCTGGAGCTAATGAGGAAAGCCCATAAGGGAATTATAGGCAACTAAGAAATGGTGAGAGCTGTGAAAATTATTCTTTCCAGGAAGGCAGTCTCACTAAATGCTAAATTACCTAAAGAGCTGAGTCTTATTTCAGTTACTGGAAGGAAAGGACAACAAAACTGAAGATACATATTTAGAAATACTGTGAAATATGCCCAATGTTGTTACACTTACAATTAACACTTAGAATTAAAAAATATTTTATATAATAAAATTCATGTGACAGAATGTACCCCCTTCCAAGTCGTTTGTACCTCCTAAAATAAGTTATGTATTTATCCTGTTTCAAAGAAAATTGTTATCCAATACCAAATAGGTCAGTCCAGAAAATACTCATTCAAGTCACAATATATATATATATATATATATATATATATATATATATATATATATATATATATATATATATATATATACACATACATATATATATATCGCATACATATATAAGAATGTAATATCAGTGGAAGTAGAGATATAACATAGAAAAACAACGCATGGGTAATGTCAGAAGGTTTGGAGTTATGAAAGGGAAAGTTTAAATGATGTTTGTATTATAATTTCAAAATCACAACAATATGAACTAACCAGTATCCCCAGAGCTCCTGTCTCTAGCTGTATATGTAACAGAAGATGGCCTAGTCGGCCATCATTGGGAAGAGAAGCCCCTTGGCCTTGCAAATTTTATATGCCCCAGTACAGGGGAATGCCAGGGCCAAGAAGTGGGAATGGGTGGGTAGGGGAGCATGGCGGGGGAAGAGTATAGGGGACTTTCAGGATAGCATTTGAAATGTAAATAAAGACAATTTATAATTAAAGAAAGAAATCAACCCCAAAATGATTTTAAAATCAAAGACATTAATATATAATTAACACTATAATTACCAAAAATATTTAATTAACAAGTACCACATTGTTTCCATTTACCATCTTCTAATGCAAATGCATACATTAATACGGATGAGTATAGAACAATTCACACACATGCAAAATGTTCCAACACAAAGAATTTTGGCTTTCTTACACTATATGCTATCCTTGTTTGGCTTGCTATACTTTTTTCTTGTTATCATCAATATATATTATATTCCTGTGACAGAAGGTAGAAGACACATAAAGGTGCAAAGAGAGAATTTTCTCCAAAAAAAGTTGTCCTTAGAGCCCTTTCTAGGCATTGTGGTATGTTTTGCCCACCCCAGTTTTGTCTTTCTCTGTCTTTGTTTCTCCCCCTTTCTGCCTTCTCAAACTCTCCCCTTTCCTCTCCCTTCCCTTCCTTCTTGCCATCTCCCTCCTCTACCCTCTCTCTGTATGTCTGTTTCTCACACAAGACACACATAAATAAATGTATAACTAAGTAATGTATAAATGAATCAATCAATAATTAAAAACAGCCAATAAACAGTAAAAGCCAAGTTTCTGGCTTTCACATTTGGATTTGATTGAAGCATGGAAGAGTGACATATCTAGTGTATGAGTTCAGGCTCTTCTGGCATATTATATGATATATACTTTCCAGAGATTGTGCCTTGATGATGTTTGGTCACCTCAGCTACATACTACAGTAACTAGAACACAAACAACAGAAATTCTCCCAGTTCTGAAAGTTGTTCTCTGAGACTAAAAGAATCTTGAGTAATGAGGAGGATTTTGAATGTTATAGGATCATCTTATGAGATGTTTTAAGGTTTGTTTTCCCCTGCTACACATTGCTTCTTGTCATGGCAGACTCTAGAATGATACAGAATTCTGAGGTCCATTTTCAAACATTTATTCTACTCATGATGCATTCCTCAAGACAACATTACTGAGTTCCCAAACAAATAAAATGTGATGAAACATGCAGAAATTTTACCTAGCATTGCTTATGTGCTGGGTGATCCTCAAAAAAGTTGTAAATAGAAGAACTCATCATCTCTCAGATAATTGAATGTGCCAAAGAATACAATTCTCTTTCTTATATGACTACTGTTATCAGTATCACATGGAAACATAAACTGAATCTCTAAAATAAGATGATATGTAATTTGCAGTGCCATTAAACTTAGCATTCCAGGCCTTAATAGGAATATTTCATCTTATTCTCTGTAGAAGCCAGGATCCTAACATCCCTATTCTGTCAAATGATTTTGATCTCTCTCACCTAGTATTCCATATGGAAAACAAACAACCTGAGTAACAAAATGTTAAACTGGAAAAAACAGTCAGGCAGAGAATTCTGAGACCTGAGAATGATGCAGTGAGAAGTTAGTTAAATAAAGAGCAAGAAAAAAAAAAGAGGCTATGAGAGACAAACTAGGAAAGGAGGGCAGAAAATCAGATTTAAAAGTAAGGGTTTTGAAGATATTACACCTAGAATGTATATATTTTTTTGTCTTGAGATGTCGTTCATATGGTAGAATTCTTAGAAATTTTTGAATGGTGTATGTGAATACCTTGGTTGAATTGTCATCACCACCTGAATTGGGTGTGGTGAAACTTCTGTAACCCCATCCTTTAGGAGACGGAATTTAAATGATCCAGAATTCAGGATCATCCGAGGATACATAGTAAGACTGAGGTTGGCCTAGACTATGAGATGGCAGCTTAAAAGTAAGACAAACAGACAACATCTCCAAATTACAAATATTTCTGACCAATTATCCCTAAAATGTCTTATTTTCATTTCCATAGAAGAGAAGATATGAAAAATTTTACTTCTTCTGTTCATTTGAGTCTAATTTCAGAATTCACATGCTTTTTTACACTCAATCTTCTGGTCAGATTATAAACATCAGGTTTTCAATTTTTAAAATTTATTTTCATAGTGCATTTGTGGTGTGTGTGTGTGTGTGTGTGTGTGTGTGTGTGTGTGTTTATGGTGGTAGAGGTCTTATGAATAGGCAGACAGGGATATCAAGATTCCTACTGGTAGTTGTAAACTGCTACACATAGGGGGCTCTGATATTCTACAAGATCAGGAAGAACTGTTAACTGCTGAGCCATCACTTCATCCACTTTTATTCTATTTTTCCCAAGTCAAAAATGTGCCACAGTTATGGGAAAAATGGCTTAGTGTTTAAGAGGACATGCTCTTCAGAGGACATGAGTTCAATTTTCAGCTCTCAAATCAGACAAATCAAAATTGCCAACAACTTCAGATCCAGGGTATCAGACACCTTCTTGTAGTTGTAATCATGGTTCTAACAAGCCCATATAAAACATATAATGCAGATATTTTATTCATAACTCAAATGACTAGATTGGGCGGATCTAGGGGTATTTTAACTTATTTCCCAGCCGTAAAGTCCCTTTTTGTTTGCTCTTTCCTGATTATGCTATTTTAGTCTATTCCAGCTTCCTCCTATATACCCATTATCTCTCTCTCCCACTATACCCAAACATAAGCTTTAGCCATTTTCTTCACCAATTAAATTTGGGAGAAGATTCATATGTCATTACTTGAGTACTTGTGCACCTGCTTGTCAAGGGCAACCATGTCTTGAGAAACCAGTCTTGCATATAGGATATAAGCAGCAGTATTAGACAAATCAACCACACCTAATACAATATATGTAGATAGATAGATAGATAGATAGATAGATAGATAGATAGATAGATAGATAGATAGATAGATATAAAGTGCTCACTCTCTTCCATGTGGTTAGGTGGGGCTGAGCACCTGTATTAAATTATAGTAAGGCAATTGACAGGATCTGTTGATATGTTTAGAAGTTTGCTATGATAGCTGGAGTGTGTGTGTTCATGTTTGTGTGTGTGTGTGTGTGTGTGTGTGAATATTTCCAAGGTAACATATATGCAAGTTAAATGTAGATACATTTCTGCTGAATTCTTACTTTCCTTTCTGTTATTGGGTATTTTCTTTATTTACATACAGCCATATCATTAAGAAATCATGCAAAATAGATTTGAGGTAGCATGTTATTACAATCTGAGGGACACATGGTTACAGCAACTATCAGACAAAGCATGATGTGATATGACATTTCAGCTGATGTATTACTGTGCTTACACTTTCTGGAGTAAGCTATCCCTCATTTTTCTGTATATATGTCTATAATTTAAGCATCACCACTCTTGGATTCAGCCAGTCTTTCACAGTGGGGAATATATCTAAGACAGAAACTCCAAAATAACATCAAACAGGAAAAAAACAAAAAACATGAGAGTTACATAGTTACAAGAAACTTGTAGTGGACTCCATTTTTCTTTGCTGCTAATTATAGATTCTGGAGTTCAGCAAAAGAGGCATTTGTAACAGAAAAGTTGCATGCTGGCAAAGTCACTGTTTATCTGATAGGGTTAGATGATCTTGTAGCTTTTGTCTCATAGGTTTATAGTTCATGACAGACACATTATTACGAGCCCCTCAGCCCCTCATTTTTCAGGAACAAAGTCAACAACTAGGAAAAAAAAGTTTCTAGCATCCAGATTCTGGGATTTTATTTAGAGTTGGGCATAAATTGTATATTTCAGTAATGGAATTAGAAGATGTCAATTGAATACCTTAATTTTCAATAACAACTGCTAAGTGCATGTAAACACAGATATACGTCTATGATTCTGTGTATTTGTGTGTGTTAGTGTGTTTTTCCTTGCATCTGTTCATGAATACACAGTCCATATAGTAAAGTTCTACAGTCTGAATATGCACCCTGAACTTGTCCATCAATTCGCTATGCTATAGGACACTACCTAGCTCTTGTATTAAAAGTAAAGTACAGATAGAATATTGGAATTATCAGACTCAGGCTACTCCCTCAACCACAATTTCCTGATGACCCTGGATCTCCTTGCCTGCTGAATTTCATATTCTTGTATCATTTGCTCAACACAAAAGCAGTGGATTACACAGGTGAAGCTGACCTGAGACCAATGAGAAAAGTTTTGTCCTATCCAACTGCTCTCGTGTCATTCCTTTGTAGTCACACCCATGAACCTAACTTGAAATTTATCCAAAAGAAATCACTCACCAGGGCTGAATCTGCTAATGTAACAGGGTGAGGTCTGTGGCTCTCAGTAAACAAAGGACATTTAAAGCCAGTGCAGTTATAGATTCTCAGGATCAGTGAGTTCACTTCTGAACCTGAGCTGTAATTACCTTGTCACATGCTGAACACTGACAACCTGTGCAAAGGGACAATTATTCAGCCATGAACAAACTCTTAATTCAGTGCCAGGACAAGATACAAATCTTGGGAATTATGAAAATCTGAGTTAATGAGCATTGATGTAAAGTTCCCTGAGTCTGTTGCAATGAGCTACCCCTGAAATAAAGGAAAGAGTTAGTAAGTGGGTCAGCTATACTCTTGGTCTTATTCCCTTAGGATCACAGGCAATATATATGTCATGTTCATTACAGAACTGGTGCTAATGTTTAAAAATGAGGATAAGGACACTGTACTGGTAGCAACTTTTAAACATATGCTCACCTCACATTTTTAGAAACCTTGGGAAAGCCTATACTAGTGAACTACTCTATATTTTTTTATTTTTGCTATGTCATAGAACTAATGTCACAGGGGCAACTGGGGTCCTCATATTCAACATTTGCATCCATTTCAGTCTTCATATTGAGGCTCTTATATGAGTAATTATAATTCAAAACAATGATAATTTGAAATGCATTGCTGTCCAAATTACTCATTTTTTAAAATGCATTTGCAATGCAAGCCCGAGGACCTGGGTTTAAACATGAAAACCCCATTTAAAAGCCTGACACTAGGGTAAATGCCTATACCTCCCAGTGTTCTGAAGATGAAATTGATAGCTATGACTAAAGAAAGAATACTTGAAAGCTTGACTGTCAGTTAGCTTGCAGTACACAGCAGGACATAAACAAGGTTGCATATAAAAGACCCATGTCTAAAGAGTTTTTAATTGCCAGATAAATGGTGGAATGTACTTAGTACATTCACATACAGCCCTACACACATATACACAAAACACACACACACACACACACACACACACACACACACACACACAAACATACACAGGTGGTATTGGGGAAAGGCTAGATAGAAAAGTAAAGAATGAAAGAGTAAGATTGGACATTTTCAATAAGACCCGCTTATTCTTTACCACCTTGCACCATAATTTTCATATTTCTTTTCCTATCCCTCCTCCTCTTTCTTTTCAATAAAATGTACTCTTTACTCTATTTTCTTTCTTTTTGTTATTTTAAGTGTTTTTTGGTTATGTTTTTGTTTTCTTTTAACCTTGTCTGACTTTGATGTCACTACATAGACCAGACGGGACGTAAATTCAGAGTGATCCACCTCTCTCACCTGCCCCAGTGGTGAGATTAAACATTTTATAAAAGATTTGAGAAGTGTCCATGTTCAAATGGGGAATTATTTTTTTAACTAAGTCCCCCACTCATAAAAAAATGTGCTCTTAATGCTACATCAGAGTACTTGTTCTCTTTGGTAAGTTTGTTCAATTTATATTTTGTTTTATTTGGAGGTTAATGTTTGGCTGTATAACTCAGTCTAAGGTAATCATAATTAAGGAAATCTAATCCTCCTGCCTCAGCCTCAATTATCATGGATTTAGACAGCCGTAACATTATTTCCATTTCATATAAGTTATTTACAAAATTAACCCTGATAATGCAATTTCCCTTCATGGACTAAAATATTCTTTTTTTTTTTTTTTTTAGTTTCCTTGGGTTACCATTTTCTTTTTTTCCAATTTTTATTAGATATTTTCTTCATTTACATTTCAAATGCTATCCCAAAAGTCCCCTATACCCTCCTCCAACCCCCGCCCTGTTCCCCTACCCACCCACTCCCACTTCTTGGCCCTGGCATTCCCCTGTACATGGGCATATAAAGTTTGCAAGACCAAGGGGCTTCTCTTCCCAATAATGGCCGACTAGGCCATCTTCTGCTACATATGCAGCTAGAGACATGAGCTCTGGAGGAACTGGTTAGTTCATATTGTTGTTCTATCTATAGGGTTGAAGATCCCTTCAGCTCCTTGGGTACTTTTTTAGTTCCTCCATTAGGAACCATGTGTTCCATCGAATAGCTCACTGTTAGCATCCACTTCTGTGTTTTCCAGGAACTGGCATAGCCTCATAGGAGACAGCTATATCATAGTCATTTCAGCAAAATCTTGCTGGCATATACAATAGTGTCTACCTTTTGTGGTTGATTATGGGATGGCTCCCAGCTGTAGCAGTTTCTGTTTGGTCCATCCTTTTGTCTCAGCTCCACACTTGATCTCTGTAACTCCTTCCATGTGTGTTTTGTTCCTAATTCTAAGAAGGGGAGAAGTGTCCACACTTAGGTCTTCATTCTTCTTGAGTTCATGTGTTTTACAAATTGTATCTTGGATAATCTAAGCTTCTGGGCTAATATCTACCTATCAGTGAGTACATGTTATGTGAGTTCTTTTGTGATTGGGTTACCTCACTCAGGATGATACCCTTCAGATCCAACCATTTGCCTAGGAATTTCATAAATTCGTTGTTTTTAATAGTTGAGAAGTACTCCATTGTATAAATGTATAACATTTTCTGTAATCATTCCTCTGTTGAGGGACATTTTGGTTCTTCCCAGCTTCTGGCTATTATAAATAAGGCTGCTATGAACATAGTGGAGCATGTGTCCTTATTACCAGTTGGAACATGTTCTGGATATATGCCCAGGAGAGGTATTGAGGGATCCTCCAGTAGTACTATGTCCAGTTTTCTGAGGAACCACCGAACTGATTTCCAGAGTGGTTGTACCAACTTGCAATCCCACCAACAATGGAGGAGTGTTCTTCTTTCTCCACATCCTCACCAGCATCTGCTGTCACCTGAATTTTTTATCTTAGCCATTCTGACTGGTGTGAGGTGGAATCTCAGGGTTGTTTTGATTTGCATTTACCTGATGATTAAAGATGTTGAACATTTTTTTCAGGTGCTTCTCAGCCAGTCGGTATTTCTCAGTTGAGAATTCTTTGTTTAGCTCTGTGCCCGTTATTTAATGGGGTTATTTGATTTTCTGGACTCTACCTTCTTGAGTTATTTATATATATAGGATATTAGTTCCCTATCTGATTTAGGATTGCCAAAGATCCCATCCCAATCTCTTGGTGGCCTTTTTGTCTTATTGACAGTATCTTTTGCCTTACAGAAGCTTTGCAATTTTATAAGGTCCCACTTCTCAACTCGAGATTTTACAGCACAAGCCATTGCTGTTCTATTCAGGAATTTTCCCCCTGTGCCAATATCTTTGAGGCTTTCCCCCACTTTCTCCTCTATTAGTTTCAGTGTCTCTGGTTTTATGTGGAGTTCCTTGAATCACTTGGACTTGACCTTAGTACAAGGAGATAAGAATGGATGAATTCTCATTCTTCTGCATGATATCCACCACTTGTGCCAGCACCATTTGTTGAAAATGCTGTCTTTTTTCCACTGGATGATTTTAGCTCCCTTGTCAAAAATCAGGTGACCATAGGTGTGTGGGTTCATTTCTGGGTCTTCAATCATATTCCATTGATCTACCTGTATGTCTCTGTACTAGTACCATGCAGTTTTCATTACAATTGCTCTGCAGTACAGCCTGAGGTCAGGCATGGTGATTCCACCAGAGGTTCTTTTATTGTTGACAATAGATTTTGCTATCCTAAGTTTTTGTTATTCCAGATGAATTTGCAAATTACCCTTTCTAATTCATTGAAGAATTGAGTTGGAATATTGATGGGGATTATATTCAATTTATAGATTCATTTAGGCAAGATAGCCATATTTACTATATTGATCCTGCCAATCCATGAGCATGGGAGATGTTTCGATTCTCTGAGATCTTCTTGGATTTCTTTCTTCAGAGACTTGAAGTTCTTATCACACAGATCTTTCACTTCTTTAGTTAGAGTCACACCAAGGTATTTTATTTTACTTGTGACTATTCGTGAAGGGTGTTGTTTCCCTAATTGTTGGGGTCCACTGCCCGCAGTGGACTGGGTTCCTGGAGGATTGGCCCGAAGCTGAAATGAAACTAAGGGAGTGGGGGAAGAAAGAAGGTCTCCGAGGCTACATGGTTGCTTCTGCTTAGCACGACTCTTTAATGGTGGACAAGCATTTGGGGATAAAGGAAGGGAAACCCCGCCCCCAGTCTTCTGTGCAGGCGTTCTGGAGTTTGGCGGGAACCCTGAAATCTCGTGACATCTCTCAGGTTGCGCAGGTGGGCTGGTCGTAGGTGGGCCTCTGGTAAGCTGGGCGGAGCCGGGTGACCTAGGAGACGTGCAGAACCTGCTGCAGGGGTACCGGGCTCTCTTAGCCTAGTTAACAACCCAATGGATGCCATTGGGTGCGTCAGGGCTCTGGTCAATTGCACCAACTGTGTTGGTGGGGAAGGACACCACATTTCCTCCCTTCTTTTAATATAAAAAGCGGGACTGAGGCACAATTATTTTTTGTGCTATTTAAGTCCTGCATACGGGAAACCTACTTTCCGACTGCGTCCTGTCTTAGGAATTTCTCAGAATATCTCCACTACCCAGCTTGCCGTCACTGAGATTTGCGTGCAGCTTGTTTGTGAGCTTCATAACACAAACCTGGCTCTTGTGGCAAAATATTAATAAGCCATGGCCTTTTGGCACGCATCTCTGCCTTAGCGCTTGGAATAGGAAGTATTTCTGGTTGCCTGTCGTCAGACTACAGTCATTCCGCATATTCAGTTTCCCCAAAACAGACCAAAAGCCAAAATTATGATTTTTCTTATGTGTGCTCACATCTCAGCGCCCCTGACAGCCTTGTCTGCAAAATCTCTCTCAGTACCTGACCCGCCACAGCTGTTGTCTTGCAGAGGACCTGCAGAGGTGGGTACAAACCTGTGGAAACACAAAGCTGAGAACATTTAAAACACAATAGGTTTGAGAATCTCTTTTGGAGGAGCTAGGAAGTCACCATTTGGTTGTAAATTAGCAAGGCTCAGGCTTAGAAAGAAGGGGAAGTTTCTATTCAGTTGTAAATTAGCAACCACAGAGCTCAGGCTCTGGCCTTCAGGTGTGGAAGAGGTGGTTTGGAAGGTCAGCATAAAGGGCTGCTTCTAAATAGACAAGATTTAAGTTCCAAGTTATCCTTAATGGCTGAAAAATCCTTTAAAACAATCTTAATAGGAGAATTTTATATAAGAATAATTGCTAGACCAGTTTGAGATTGTAAGACTAACTGGTCACATTGAAGGACACCGAAAAATCATGACTCCTTCTTATAAGCAAGATTTTAAAGTTAAGTTTTACATTCTCTCATGTGCTCTGTCCCATAAAGTTAAACACATATAAAGTAAGGCAGCTGAGCCTTTCTCAACTGGGACCAGTTAAAAGTTACAAGTATATGCCCCATTCAGTCTTCTAGAAGTAGTTGTCAGGGCAGTAAAGAACTTACGTGTCAGCAGTTGTTGAATGAATCCTTGTTGTCATTTTCTGCAGTATGTTGTGGAGAAAAACCTAATCTCTCTCTATATATAGATTTCTATAGAGTCTTTAGACCCTGTTCATTAATACTCTAATGGGTCTAGCCATTGTACCATGGCTTAAGTAATAAATTTAATGCCAATCCACCACAGACTGATCTTTAATAATAGTCTGCAAAAGTTTAAAACGACTTTTTGTGTCCTGGGGGGTAGCTCTCTGCCCCTGTTTTTTAAAATTTTTAAATTTTAGTAGCCAAAATTGTTTATCTTAGAGAACTATTAAAATTCTCTGTCACATGGACAACATTAAATTGTTTCAAATGGTTCACTATTTAAGTCAGCTCCAGCATTCGTATAAATCTGAATGCCAAACACCACAAAAAATTTTTTTTTATCATAGGCAATAACACCTTTAATTGTTTCTCTTAAGGAGTAACCATAACTGTAATGCTTATAAGGCTTCAAATGGCATATGCGTATCTTATTTATCTTATTAATTAGCAATAAAAGTATCCAAATGTAACACTTGATTAAGTAAACGTCCTCAAGAATCATTATCATTATCTGGAAACAAGTAAAAGCTGAGGACACTAAGAACAAATCTTTGAAATTTGACCCATATTTTTGTAAAAATAATGAAACATTATCTTAAGCCATCACCATTTGGATGATGTAAAAAATGAATTCATATGGCCAATCATTTCTGCAAAAGTTCTATAATCCGCCTGGGAGTATGAATTTAGCACTGCATTGCTTTGGAGGTTATATCCATGCGATCTAGAGCACTTTTTTAAATATTCAAAAATAGTCCTTTTAACAGGACGGCATTTATTCCTCAGAAATGTACGTTCTTGGACAATTGCGAACTAGAAAATTAATATCTGAAGGTCAAACAGTTTTAGCAATTGTCAGTTCTGAGATATACCTATATTGACTTAGTATACAACTTGATAAAATTTTAACCTTATAAAACACCATCTGTAGCACGCAATTTAATTATCTGTGCTGAAGTAGGAACCTCAAAAGAATTATTCAAAGTAACCAAATTTATTGCCATTTGGAATGAGAAGCTAACACTTTGTCAGGTTTTTAAGANTCATATTCGCTGGCTGATCCTAAGCAAGTTCAACATTGGGACTGTGTTGAACTCCACTTAGCCGTACGCACTGGCGACTAACTGCACCTTCCTTTGAACTAGCGCGCTGAATTGGGTGCACTTACCTCGCTATATCCTGTGCTCTGTACGAATATCCTAGATCTGTTTTTCTGGGGAGCTCCTCTTGAGCCAGCTCGCTTTCGGGGGGTGTTCCATCCTCGTCCATGCCCGACGTTGGTCGCCAGAAATGTTGGGGTCCACTGCCCGCAGTGGACTGGGTTCCTGGAGGATTGGCCCGAAGCTGAAATGAAACTAAGGGAGTGGGGGAAAAAAGAAGGTCTCCGAGGCTACATGGTTGCTTCTGCTTAGCACGACTCTTTAATGGTGGACAAGCATTTGGGGATAAAGGAAGGGAAACCCCGCCCCCAGTCTTCTGCGCAGGCGTTCTGGAGTTTGGCGGGAACCCTGAAATCTCGTGACATCTCTCAGGTTGCGCAGGTGGGCTGGTCGTAGGTGGGCCTCTGGTAAGCTGGGCAGAGCCGGGTGACCTAGGAGACGTGCAGAACCTGCTGCAGGGGTACCGGGCTCTCTTAGCCTAGTTAACAACCCAATGGATGCCATTGGGTGCGTCAGGGCTCTGGTCAATTGCACCAACTGTGTTGGTGGGGAAGGACACCACACCTAATTTCTTTCTCAGCCCATTTATTCTTTGTGTAGCAAAAGGCCATTGATTTATTTGAGTTAATTTTATATCCAGCTGCTTCAATGAAGCTGTTTATCAGGTTTAGGAGTTCTCTGGTGGAATTTTTAGGGTCACTTATATATGCTATCATATCATCTGCAAATAGTGATATTTTGACTTCTTCCTTTCCTTTTTATATCCCCTTGACCTCCTTTTGTTATCGAATTGCTCTGGCTAGGACTTCAAGTACTATATTGAATAGGTAGGGACAAAGTGACCAGCCTTGTCTAGTCCCTGACTTTAGAGGGATTGCTTCCAGCTTCTCTCCATTTACTTTGATGTTGGCTACTTGTTTGCTGTATATTGCTTTTATTATGTTTAATTATGGACCTTGAATTACTGATCTTTCCAAGACTTTTATCATGAATGGGTGCTGGATTTTGTCAAATGCTTTCTTAGCATCTAATGAGATGTGGTCCCTCTCCCCCCATGCTGGTTCAAGGCTGGGAGTTCAGACCTGATGCCATTGGGGGGGGGCTAGCCCTCCATCTAGGATGGCTCCTTTTGTTATACAACTACCACCTACCACTGCCTCCTCCAAGTCTCTGCTGCTGGCATGCCTAGAGCTGCCCAGACATTCCAGGAAAAATACAGAGGCTCCATGTGGTCTCCATGATGGAGCCTGGGTCCCTGGGAACGGGATGTCAGGTTAGATGGAAATCCCTGCTATAACCTAAGTCTCTAAGCATTAAACCCAGGGGCCTTGAACAGAAACATGTCTTGGCCTCCATTATTTCTCTTAACCATTCACTCCTATACAGCTCCGGCCACCTCCTCAGGAACCCAGATAGCATAAGCTGGAGGTGGTCAGGTTTAGGAGTTCTCTGGTGGGTCTTTATGTGGTTTAGATATCAGAGTAATTGTGGTTTCATAGAACGAATTGGGTAGAGAACCTTCAGGTTCTATTTTGTTGAATAGCTTGAGAAGAACTGGAATGAGGTCTTCTTTGAAGGTCTGATAGAACTCAACACTAAACCCATCTGGTACTGGGTTTTTTTTTTTTTTTTTGGTTGGGAGACTATTAATGACTACTTCTATTTATTTAGGGGATATAAGACTGTTTAGGTCATTAATCTAATCCTGATTTAACTTTGGTACTAGGTATCTGTCTAGAAATTTATAGCTTTCATCCAGGTTTTCCAATTTTGTTGAATATAGCCTTTTGAAGAAGGATCTGATGGTGTTTTGGATTTCCTCAGGATCTGTTGTTATGTCTTCTTTTTCATTTCTGATTTTGTTAATTAGGATGCTGTCCCTGTGCATGCTAGTGAGTCTAGCTAAGGGTTTATCTATCTTGTTGATTTTCTCAAAGGACCAGCTACTGGTTTGGTTGATTCTTTGATCAATTTTGTTTCTGCTTGGTTGAGTTTGCTCCTGAGTTTGATTATTTCCTGCCATCTTCTCCTCTTGGGTGAATTTACTTCCTTTTGTTCTAGAGCTTTTAGGTGTGCTGTCAAGCTGCTAGAGTATGCTCTCTCCAGTTTCTTTGGAGGCACTCAGAGCTATGAGATTTCCTCTTAGGAATGCTTTCATTTTGTCCCATAAGTTTGGGTATGTTGTGGCTTCATTTTCATTGAACTCTAAAAAGTCTTTACTTTCTTTCTTTCTTTCTTTCTTTCTTTCTTTCTTTCTTTCTTTCTTTCTTTCTTTCTTTCTTTCTTGACCAAGGTATCATTGAGTAGAGTGTTGTTCAGTTTCCACGTGATTATTGGCTTTCTGTTATTTATATTATTGAAGATGAGCCTTAGTCCATGGTGATCTGATAGGATGCATGGGACAATTTCAATATTTTTAATCTCTTGAGGCATGTTTTGTGGCCAATTATATGGTCAATTTCGTAGAAGGTACCATGAGGTACTGAGAAGAAGGTATATCCTTTTGTTTAAGGATAAAATGTTCTGTTGATATCTGTTAAATCCATTTGTTTCATAACTTCTCATAGTTTCACTGTGTCTCTGTTTAGTTTCTGTTTCCAGGATCTGTCCATTAATGAGAGCGGGGTGTTGAAGTCTCCCAGTATTATTGTGTAAGGTGCAATGTGTGCTTTGAGCTTTCCTAAAGTTTCTTTAATGAATGTGGCTGCCCTTGCATTCAGAGCATAGATATTCAGAATTGAGAGTTCCTTTTGGAAGACTTTACCTTTGATGAGTATGAAGTGCCCCTCCTTGTCTTTTTTGATACCTTTGTGTTGGAAGTCAATTTTATTCGATATTAGAATGGCTACTCCAGCTTGTTTCTTCAGACTGTTTGCTTGGAAAATTATTTTCTAGCCTTTCACTCTGAGGTAGTGTCTGTCTTTTTTCCTGCGGTGAGTTTCCTGTAAGCAGCAAAATCTTGGGTCTTATTTGTATAGCCAGTCTGTTAGTCTATGCCTTTTTATTGGGGATTTGAGTCCATTGATATTAAGACATATTAAGGAAAAGTAATTGTTGCTTCCTGTCATTTTTGTTGTTAGAGTTGGGATTCTGTTCTGTGGCTGTCTTCTTTTAGGTTTGTTGAAGGATTTCTTTCTTGCTTTTTCTAGGGCATAGTTTCCATCTTTGTATTGCTGTTTTCCATTATTACCCTTTGAAGGGCTGGATTCATGGAAAGATATTGAGTGAATTTGGTTTTGTCATGGACTATTTTGGTTTCTCCATCTATGGTAGTTGAGAGTTTTGCTCGGTATAGTAACCTGTGCTGGCATTTGTGTTATCTTAGTGTCTGTATAACATATGTCCAGTATCTTCTGGCTTTCATAATCTCTGGTGAGAAATCTGGAGTGATTCTAATAGGCCTGCCTTTGTATGTTACTTGACCTTTTCCCCTTACTGCTTTTCATATTCTGTCTTTATTTGGTGCATTTTTTTGTTTATTATGTGTCAGGAAGAATTTTTTTTCTGGTACATTCTATTTGGAGTTCTGTGGGCTTCTTGAATGTTCATGGCCATCTATTTCTTTAGGTATAGGAAATTTTCTTCTATAATTTATTTGAAGATATTTGCTGGCCCTTTAAGTTGAAGATCTTCATTCTCATCTACTCCTATTATCTGTGGTTTTGGTCTTAACATTGTGTCCTGGATTTTCTGGATGTTTTGAAATAGGAATTTTTTGCATTTTTTATTTTCTTTGATTGTTGTGTCCGTGATCCCTATGGAATTTTCTGCACCTGACATTCTCTCTTCCATCTCTTGTATTCCGTTGCTGATGCTCGTATCTATGGTTCCTGATTTCTTTCCTATGGTTTCTATCTCTGGAATTATCTCCTTTTGGGTTTTCTTTACTGTTTCTACTTCCATTTTTAGATCCTGGATGGTTTTGTTCAATTCCATCACCTGTTTGGTATTGTTTTCCTGTAACTCTCTAAGGGATTTTTGTATTTTTGTATTTCTTCTTTAAATGCTTCTAGTTGTTTATCTGTATTTTCCTGTGTTTCCTTCTTAAAGTTTTCCATCATTATTTTGAGAAGTGACTTTAGATCCATGTCTTTCTTTTCTGGTGTGATGGTGTATATAGGACTTGCTACGGTGGGAGAGTTTGGTTTTGATGATGCCAAGTAACCTAGGTTTCTGTTGCTTCTTTTCTTATGCTTGCCTCATGCCATCTGATTATCTCAAGTGCTTGCTGTCTTCAATATATCTGATTGGAGCCTGTCCTTCTTATAATCCCAGTTGAATCTGGACCCCTCAGAGTCCAGATTTCACTGTGATCCTTTGATTGTGGGCTCCTGTGAACCTGAGATTCAGGATGTGTCTGATTTCTTGGCAGTCAAGTTCCACTGAGAACCTGAAGTACTTGTGTGACCCAGCTCCTGTTATCCTGGGATATTGTTTTCCTAAGATCCTGGGCATGTTACAGTGCCTGGTAGTGGTGTCTCCTTTGAGGAGCATGGAGCTGTCTGGTTAGTGGTCCCAAGAATGTGTGGAAAGTCCTCTATGGACCTCGGTGGTGTCTGCCTACTTGAGTTCTTTGCATATATTGGATATTAGTCCCCTATCTGATTTAGGATTGGTAAAGATTCTTTCCCAATCTTTTGCTGGCCTTTTTGTCTTATTGACCTTATCTTTTGCCTTACAGAAGATTTGCAACTTTATGGGGTCCCGTTTGTCAATTCTTGATCTTACAGCACAAGCCATTGCTGTTCTATTCAGGAATTTTTCCCCAGTACCCACATATTGTAGGCTTTTCCCCACTTGCTCCTCTTTAAGTTTCAGTGTCTCTGGTTTTATGTGAAGTTCCTTAAGCCACTTAGACTTGACCTTAGTACAAGGAGATAAGAATGGATCAATTCACTGCCGGGTGGTGGTGGCACACACCTTTAATTCCAGCACTCAGGAGGCAGAGGCAGGCGGATTTCTGAGTTCGAGACCAGCATGGTCTACAAAGTGAGTTCCAGGACAGCCAGGAATATACAGAAAAACCCTGTCTCAAAAAAAAAAAAAAGGATCAATTCACATTCTTCTACATGATAACTGCCAGTTGTGCCAGCACCATTTGTTGAAAATGCTGTCTTTTTTCCACTGGATGGTTTTAGTTCAGTGCTTCTTGGACCACAAGATTCCTCTGTGGAGAATTCTGTTTATCTCTTTGTGTGACTATTTTTAATTTGGGTTGTCCTGGTCCACACCGCTCTGCGCCAGCGCAGGGCGCAAGGCCTGGGTGCCTCACACTCACCCAGGTTTCCAGCGGGACTCTCCTAACAATCTAAGGACCACTGGTGAGCAGCTGATCTCAGCATCTGTTCCGGCCCAATCGCAAGCGACCTGAGACACCAGCAGGAGATTGAGAAAGGCCCAGGACAAGACAGACGCTCCCTTCTGGTCTGCACCAACACCAGGTCTCCTTGGGCAGGGATGGCAGGAGGTAAGCGTAAGAACAGAAGCAACAGAATCCAAGGGTACTTGGCATCACCAGATCCAAACTCACCCA
>LR753540.1:133242-208966 GCA_902729485.2 Mus minutoides | reverse complement strand
ACAATGAATATATGAAATTCCTAGGCAAATGGATGGATCTGGAGGGTGTCATCCTGAGTGAGGTAACCCAATCACAAAAGAACTCACATAACATGTACTCACTGATATGTGGATACTAGCCCAGAAGCCTAGACTACCCAAGATACAACTTACTAAACACATGAATCTCAAGAAGAATGAAGTTCAAAATGTAGTCTCTTTGCCCCTTCCTAGAATTAAGAACAAAGCACACACTGAAGGAGTTACAGAGATCATGTGTGAAGCTGAATCAAAAGGATGGACCAACCAGTGACGGCGGCTGCCAGGGATCCCTCCCATAATCAGCCACTAAAATAAACACTATAGCATATGCCAGCAAGATAATGCTGAAAGGGACCCGATATAGCTGTCTTGTGGGAGGCTATACCAGTGCCTGGTAAACACAGAAGTGGATGCTCACAGTCAGCTATTAGTTGGAACACAGGACTCCCAAGGTAGGAGCTAGAAAAAGTACCCAAGGAGCGGAAGGGATCTTCAACCCTCTAGGTGGAAGAATAACATGAACTAACTAGTTCCCCCTGCGCTCATGTCTCTAGCTGCATATATGGAAGGAGATGGCCGAGTTGGCCATCATTGAGAGGAGAGGCCCCTTGGTCCTACAGACTCTATATGCCCCAGAACAGGGGAATGCCAGGGCCATTACGTGGGAGGGGGTGGGTAGGGGAGCAGGGCGGGGACGCGGGAGGGTAAGGGAAAATTTCTGAATAACATGTGAAATGTAAATGAAGAAAATATCTAATAAAGAGAAAAAAAAAAGGAAAAAAAATTTAAAAAAATAAATTAAAAAAAAATGAAAAAAGAAGCCTCAAACTTTGTAGGAAACAAAAAAATTTGATACTTATGTACTCTGATCAATATTTATTTTTTAACGTTATGATCGTTTATGACAACACATACAACTTTGCATTCCTATAGGATCAGTAAAGAATATTTAAATTTATCTGAAGTTATTCCTCTGTTTTTTATTGGATATTTTATTTGTTTACATTCCAAATGTTATTCCCTTTTATGTTTTCTCCTCTGGAAAACTCCTTTCCCATCCTCCTTCCGCCTGCTTCCTTGTGGGTGGCTTACTCACCTATCCACATACCCACTCTTAACTCTCTTCCCAGGCATTCCTCTACATGGGGGCATCTAGCCTTCTCAGGACCAAGGACCTCTCCTCCTATTGATGTCCTACAAGATTATCCTCTGCTACATATGCTACTGGAGCCACGGGTACCTCAATGTACTCTAGTTCACAGTTATACGAACTCCAGTAGTTCAATAAATATTCTATATTTGTGTTACTCGTGTCTATATTGGCCATGAATAATGAACTGTTATGAAGTTCTTAAGGGGCAATAATATTTTGTTTAGTTGTTTTATATTAATTTTAGTCTATCAAGTCAGAAAAAAAGTAAATGAAGGATCAAGCTAAAGAGAATATGGTCAATTCCTCACATCATAGAAAATGGGTGAACAGATAAGTTGGATATAAGCAAAACATAAAAAACTGTCAAAACATTGTGACTAGTGATTGCTGTTCTTTCAAAATTCTAAGATCTCAAAATTTATAAAAGACTGAAAACAGCAACTTGTTAGGCAAAATACATAAGTGGAAAATATATTGTATATTTCAAGACAAATACCCAGCTATAATACACAATATATTTGTTCCAGTTAGACAGCCGCACCCTTTTCAGTTCTATAATAATTTTTACCTTTTTCTTGGTCAATATCCATTCTTAAGTATAACAAATTTCTTTATATTACTTTTCTCTACAACACATGTCCTTCCCAGACCTCACTACAATTAGTCTGAGTTTGCTATATACTGCTTGGCAAAGTGGCTAAATGCAGTTGTAGTACAATCTTCTTTCTTTCTTTCTTTCTTTCTTTCTTTCTTTCTTTCTTTCTTTCTTTCTTTCTTTCTTTCTTTCTTTTCTTCTTCTTCTTTTTCTTCTTCTTCTTCTTCTTCTTCTTCTTCTTCTTCTTCTTCTTCTTCTTCTTCTTCTTCTTCTTCTTCTTCTTCGACAGTGACTGTTTATTGAACATCACGATGTTGCATACTGTCCAACACTAAATGGATACAGTCTGCCACACTGTACAGTCTGCTTCACTGTCAACTGTGAAGTTTAGAAAGATGAACAAGTTCTGTTTGCAGTTTTCATAAATACATTGATTTCTGAAAAATATTAATAATATATTGTATGAAAATCTAAAAAATATGATTAGAAGGAAAAAACTTTGCATTGACTATACATATAAGAATTTAAAATAATGAGTTTGTGGTAAGTTCTTGAACTCATATTTTTGAAGCTAGAATCTTCCTGAGGTTACTGGCAGGCAGAATAACTAGGAAAAAGAGAACACTTATTCTCTTAAAAAAATACTGTTTGTATAATAGTTATTTTATAATCCTCCAAAACACTGTTTCTAGAGTCAGAGATATATTGATTTCCCATTAAAATAAGTATCAAATGTCCATCTGAGAAACTCCAGCTAAGCATAGCGACATTGCACTTTTGTCACCAACAGCAAAGTTGAATGACAGGTTGGTTCTAAGAGAGAACCAGGAAAAGGAGAACTGCTGGTAATGAAACCTGAAGATGTTCTCTGCAGTGAGTGTGCCTGGTCTCCTTCCATAGGCTAAGGCTCAAGGCCTTTTGTCTTTAGTCAGGACTGTCCTCATCATGTTACATTGTTTACAGGCTGTTTTTGTTGTTTGTTTGTTCTGATCACCATCATCACTTCGACTCACAGGTAAACTCTTTAAGGGACACCATGTAGAAATTCCCATTTCATTTCACTTTGCCACTGCAGAAAGGGTAACTGTAACCTCTATGGAACCCATCAAAGTTCTCTGATGGTGTTTGATTCAGCACCCTGTGTGATTAATGTAAAAGTTACATTTTCTTTTTAGTACGATCTTCTATATATCCCTCAACAAGATTTTATTTATACCTGTTGACTACTACCTTGTGGATGATTCTGTCCCAATTTACTGGCAATTCAAATCATTTTTTATTTTAACATACTATACTAGAAGTTTCTTCTGTGTGATAACCCATAAAAATATTTTCTTAGGTTTTTAATAGCATGACTCCTTGATCATCATTTATTTCTTGATCTATCTCTCTCCAAAGCAATTATGTTTTTACTTTCTTGAGTCATCATCTATGTGTTTCTATCAGCAAGCAATTTTTATTTATTTATTTATTGACCCTATACAAATTTTTTCTTTTCCTTTTCTTTTCTTTTCTTTTCTTTCTTTTCTTCCTTCCTTTTTTGTCACTGAAACCCTCAAAATGCAAGTTTATTGAATAAAGCTGAGAGGAGCAGTAAACAGACAAAAATATATCCACACCTTAATAAAATATTTATGTATTTACAAAGTTCAGTAACTGTAGGGTTTTCACATGCAGAGGTTATACATTGGAAAATGTGGTTACTAGCTTTTAGATGTTCTGAAATGCTGGAAATCTATGGAAAAACATACAAAAAATTAAGGTTTCCACAGGTCAATTAACAAAATCCTATGCAGTCCCTGCTTAGTTAAACATTCTGATTCCAATCCCTCCTTTTAGGCACAAGCAAGTTCCCACATTCTTTCAAATGCTTCACAGTGACCACTAGTCATGTAGGACTACAGGAGCAAAGTTTAAATATCCCTTTATTCAAACTACCCATTCCATTCAGGACAAGTGCAACATGCCCCTGTGAACAAGAAGAGAACTTTAAAGCCCAGATTCTATTTATTAAGAATGTGAATGGAGAAAACAAGTTGTGTCTGTGCAACACAGTGCAGTTATTTGTACAGAATGTTGTTAAGGCAGTGGCAGTCTATGAATTAAAATGGTACTCAGTAAAAGAACTTACTATTGACCACAGTTGGAATGCTCAATACATACTGTTAACATAGGTACTACTTAACAGAAGGGACAAATCTCACTCAGTGTGAGCAACATATAAGCAGGTGGCACCATGGGGTTTATCTACTACATCAGCATGAGTAACAATTTACAAGTCAGCTGGGCGTGGTGGCGCACGCCTTTAATGCCAGCACTTAGGAGGCAGAGGCAGGCAGATTTCTGAGTTCGAGGCCAGCCTGTTCTACAGAGTGAGTTCCAGGACAGCCAGGGCTCTACAGAGAAATCCTGTCTCGAAAAACAAAAAAAACAAACAAACATAAAAACAAAACAAAACAAAACAAAACAAAATTTACAAGTCAACCAGTATTAATTAATCCCTTCATGTAGGTGGAGATTGCTAAAATATGTTCATTGTAAATTTTTGTACCGCTGTGTATCATAGAAGCAAACAATAAATAGCATTTGTTCCTCCATTCTCTGTGTGGCTGTTCATTAAACAATCTGTAGATATTGCACAAAATTACATTTCACAGTTCTCTCACAGAAAACATTCAATACCCTAATACACTGGAAAAGAAAGATTCAGATTTAAAATTACATCTTATGTTGATGAAAGAGTACTTTAAGAAGAACATAAATAACTTTCTTAAAGAAATACAGGAGAACACAGGTCAACAGGAAGAAGCTCTTAACTAGGAAACAAATAAATCCCTTAAAGAAATACAGAAAAACAATCAAACAGGAGAAAGAATTGAACAAACCATCCAGGATCTAAAACTGGAAAGAGAAACAATAAAGAAATCACAAATAGAGACAAGCCTTGAGATAGAAAATCTAGGAAAGAGGTCAAGAGTCATAGATGCAAGCATCACCAACAGAATACAAAAGATAGAAGAGAGAATGTTAGATGTAGAAGACTCTATAGAAAACATTGAAACAACAGTCAACAAAAATGCAAAATGCAAAAAGTGCCTAACCCCAAACACACAGGAAATTCAGTACATGGTAAAAAACCAAACCTGAGGATAATAGGTATAGAAGAGAGTAAAGATTCCCAACTCAAAGTTCCAGTAAATATCTTCAACAAAATTACAGATGAAAGCTTCCCTAACTGAAAAAAAAAGAGAGAGATGCCCGTAAATATAAGAAAAGTCTACAGAACTCTAAATAAAAAAGGATCAGAAAAGAAATTCCTCAAATCCAGCCATCCAAAGGATAATAGATAGAAATCTACAACACAAAGAAAAAAACTACACCCTTGAATAAGCAAGAAAGTAATCTTTCAACAAAAGTAAAAGAAGATAGCCACACATACATATATCTACCACTACCAACAAAAATGAGAGGAGCAACAAATGCTGGGCCTTAATATCTCTTAACATCAATGGTCTCAATTCCCCAATAAAAAGAAATGGATTAAAAGACTAGATACTTAAACAGGACCCAGTCTTTTGCTCTACACAAAAACACATGTCAATGACAAAGACAGACAACTCCTTAGGGTAAAATGCTGAAAACATTTTCCAAGCAATTATTCCCAAGAAACAAGCTGAAGTAGCTGAACTAATGTTGAATAAAATCTACTTTCAATGTAAAGTTATCAAAAAAGATGAGGAAGGACACTTCATTCACATCAAAGGAAAAAATTAACCAAGATGAACTCTAAATTCTGAACATCTATGCTCCAAATGCAAGGTGACCCACCTTCATAAAAGAAACTTCACTAAAGATCAAAGCACACATTAAACCTTACACAATAATAGTAGAAGACTTCAACACCTCTCATCGATAGACAGATCATGGAAACAGAAAGTAAACAGAGACACAATGAAAGTAACAGAAGTTATGAACCAGATGGACTTAACAGATATCAATAGAACATTTCATCTTTTTTTTTTTTTTTTTTTTTTTTTTTTTTTTTTTTTTTTTTTTTTTTTTTTTTTTTTTTTTTTTTTTTTTTTTTTTTTTTTTTTTTTTTTTTTTTTTTTTTTTTTTTTTTTTTTTTTTTTTTTTTTTTTTAGAATTATTACTGCTCATTCTGTCTTCAGTGCAGTCTGAGGGATAGAATTTCAAGACATTGCTGAACACGGGCAGCCCTACTAACCTCAGTTTCCCTGGGTTTTGGTTTTAGCTTTATCCTTCAATTCAATTCTTAGAACACCAGTCCATTCTATTAAAAAATCTCAATACAGTTTTCTCTTTGGTGAACTTAATAAAATAAAAGGTGAAGATCTGGAGACTAATAGGAGCTGCAACCTAGGTCTTGAGGGATACTTACTTGGAAAGACAGTACTCACTCTCAGGGAGAGCGGATGCACCCATGCCATGTTCCGGTCTGGATAGAACATTTCATCTTAAAACAAAATAATATACACCTTCTTCTCAGCAACTCATGTAATCTTGTCCAAAATTGACTGTATGATTTGTCATAAAACAGACTTCAACAGATACCAGAAGATTGAAATAATCCCAGGCATCCAAACAGATCACCAAAGACTAAAACTCTTCTTCAATAACAATACAAACAACAGAAATCCCACATAAACATGGAAGTGGAACACTGTTCTACTCATTGATAACTTGGTCAAGGAAGAAATAAAAAAAATAGACTTTCTTTAGAATTTAATGAAAATTAAGTCACAACATATCCATACTTAGGAGACACAATGAAAGTAGTGCTAAGACGAAAACTCTTAACTCCGAGTGCCTCCATAAAGAAACTTGATAGACTATATACTAGCAACTTAACAACACTTCTGAAAGCTCTAGTACAAAATGAAGCAAATACACCCAAGAAGAATAGATGGCAGGAAATAATCAAGCAGGTGGGTGAAATCAACAAACTAGAAACAAAGAAAACTATACAAAGAATAAAAAAACAAGCAAACAGGATCAGGTTCTTTGAAAATAATCAACAAGATAGATAAATCCAGCCCTATAAGCCTCATATATGCCTCATAACCAGGAGGCACAAAGACAGTATGCAAATTAACAAAATCAGAAATAAAAAGGAAGACATAACAACAGAAACTGAAAACATTCAAAAAATCATCAGATCCTACTACAAAATCCCTATACTTAGCAAAACTGGAAAATCTGAATGAAATGGACAATTTTCTACACATATGTAAGGTTCCAAAGTCATGGAACCTTTAAGTCCAGCACTTGTGAGCCGGAGGCAGCAGAATTTCTGAGTTTGAGGCCAGCCTGGCCTACAAAGTGAGTTCCAGGACAGCCAGGACTATACAGAGAAACCCTGTCTCATAAAACAAAACCAACCAACCAACCAACCAACCAACCAACCAACCAACCAAACAAACAAACAAATAAACAAACAAATAAAAGTTAAACCAAGATCAGATAAAATATCTAAACAGTCCCATAACACATAAAGAAATAAAAGCAATTCTTAAAAGTCTACTAACCCAAAAAACAGACAAGGAGAGATGGTTTCAGTGTAGAAGAGTATCAGACATTCAAAGATCAGTACTCTTCAAGCTATTCTACAAAATAGAAACATAGGGAACATGAACTACTTTGTTCTATGTGTTGAACGCGCCTTTCCTCGCCTGCGAGAAATCACGCTGACACCGAAGGAAACGTCTGCGGCATCCCTTTTATTATTGAAGATAATACAAAAGAAGGAAGGAAGAAAAGAGGGGAAACAAGAAAAGAGAGAGAGCCCCCGGTGGGCTCGCTCCTTATATCCCCTGAGGCATTCCCTGAGGCAGCGTGTTCCCATAGGATTGGCTACAAGGCCATAAACCCAAATCGCCCCGGGCATGGGCTCTGTGACTAGGCGCGCTTTTCCTCAGGACAAAGCACATTCCAAGGATCACATGTGAGAATGCTGGATGCCAGCGCCATTACTTAATTGTGAAATGCTGTCAGTGCTCAGCGCGGCTCTCCACATCTCCCCCTTTTGTTTTATAAAGTTGGACCTGCCCTTAGCCTGTCTAGCGTGGTACCAAATCAAAGTTTAAAACAGTCTCCCTTACCTTACCAGGTGCAATGGAAACAAGTCCTCTGGGTGCAAAGGCTAATGGGAAGTAGAGAAAAATGCAAGCGCCCATTACCTTACCAGGTGCAATGGAAACAAGTCCTCTGGGTGCAAAGGCTAATGGGAAGTAGAGAAAAATGCAAGCGCCCATTACCTTACCAAGTGCAATGGAAACAAGTCCTCTGGGTGCAAAGGCTAATGGGAAGTAGAGAAAAATGCAAGCGCCCATTACCTTACCAGGTGCAAGGGCTGTTTGCCTCGGATTCAGGTACCACAGCTACTTAGGCGAGGGCCAAACAGGCCATTACTTCTCACCGACCCAGTGCAATGGGAATAAACCCTTGGGGTGCATCGGCTGAGGGTAGCAATGACCAGTTACTCTTTTAACAAAGACAGCCAAACTTCAGGGGATGATCCTCGTTTTAAGGCTGTAAGTGCCTGGGTAATAACGGCCTTGTCACGTACTTGTTGGGTTCTGTATTTGCAAACCAACCATATTAAGAACACTAATCCGCAACAAAGGGTTGTACCAAACAGGGCTACTCCCACCCACTCTTTAAAGAAAGAAAAAGCAGAGGAAATCCAGGATGAAAGTCCTCTTGTCAGTGATAAATCCACTCGCGTTGCGTTTATAGTCACCACCGCCGCTCTCAATGATTTCAAGGTTTCTTCAAATCCTTCTGACCAGTTTCCTGCAAGATATAGTGATAATTTCCTAGACAGATTAGCGGCTTTAGTATAATTTTCGTATTGTACACTGGTAATGCAGAGTGCTCCTAGTTTTCTCTCGCATCCTAATTGAGCTAATTGAAAGAGGACGTCTATCCTTTCTTCTACTAAATCGAGGCGTTGGTTAATAACCATTAATCCACCTTTTAATTGAGCATTAGTGGACGTCTGGATATCTATGGCATCTGCTGTCTCTGACGACAACTGATTAAGTGTTGCGCCTGTTTGTATCGTCGAGGCCATTGCAACCCCAGCAGCAATCGCTGCAGCTGCTGCAAGTGATATTGCTGTTACGATGGCGGCAGTGGCACCAAAATCTCTCTTTTGTCGAAATAGAGACAATGTAGAAGGAGTCTCCACTGGGACTGGAACCCATCGTGGGATTCTGGCAACCATAGCATGGGTTGCTAGTGTAGCATTCCAACATTGAGTCATCCAGCATGAATTATTGGAACAGTATTCAAAAGATCTATTTGATATGATAAACAGAAAAGGTGGATAGACACAAATAGGGGTGGGCGAGAACTCAATCTGTTTTTGGGTTTTGTTAATTCTAGTAATCTCGGAGGTATAGTTCTGAAACGGTAGATAATAATATAGATAAATTTTTGTGATGCCCGTAAAGGATGCTTTCCCTGTGTTTCCTCCTTGGATAAAGGCCAAGGGACTAAGATCAGTACAACTACCATTTACTCCACAAAGGAGCCACTTATGAAAGGGGTGAGTCTTAAAGTCTTGTACGAAAAGTCCCTGCGCCATATCCCCTTCTCCTCCTGGGTTATTCCTCATATTGGGAGAGAAGGAAAAGGTCTTTTCTCGGTCTGCCCAACAGGTAAGGTGGGACTGACACTCTGACCAGGGAGGAAGAACTTCTTCTTCTTCCAAACTGCAATGGGGAGCTGCCCAAGGTTGGGGAGGGCGCTCCTTATCTGAAGAATTAGTAGACAGGAAGGTGCCATTAATCCAGGTTGCTTCCTGCCAAAAGGTTGCTTTGGTTACCGTTACGTCTGGGTTGGTGGTATCATGGGTTCTGCTTACCCAACCTCCTTTATCATTAAACATTCCTAAGGCTCGTTTCTCAAGCTTAATGTAGTCTCCTTCATCATCGATCTGGAAGCAGAGAGCGCCCTTCTCCAGTAGGGGGCGATTTTCTCCCAATGGTGCCCATGTAGGGTCATATAGGAGATATGGCAATCCTAAGGTTTTATTGGTTGTGAAAAATTTTGGGAAAACAGCTGACTCATGTCTGACTGGTATAGGTTTTGGGAAAGCGGATAAAATTGCCCATCTATTTTCTCCCATAATACTAGGAACCCAAATCTGGAACATCAGGATGAGGGCTGGGATCAGAGGAGAGGTGGTCCCTCGTCGAGGAGTCTTTTTGAAGCTCATCCTTGGATGTGACGATCTTTCTTGTCAGTCGCTCGGGTAGCCAGAATGGATTGTCTTCTTCCTGTGGAAAAACACAAACAGCTCCCCTGGATCTTATTATAATAGGATCCGGGCCTTTCCATTGTCCAGTTAAGACATCCTTCCATTTGACCATTTCTTTTGGCCTATTAAGTTCTAAGCAGTGACGGTCAGCCGCTGTATGGCCTTGACTGTCCAAATTTAAGAAATTAAGCGTAAAGAGTGCTATAGAAACGGTGACTCTTGGCACTGAAGGCAGAGCTTCTCCGACTCCCCTTTTTTGTTTTGTTAGGTAAGATTTAAGAGTGCGATGAGCCCGTTCTATAATTCCTTGTCCTTGAGGATTGTATGGTAGACCCGTTAGGTGGGTCACTTCCATTTGGCGACAAAATTGTCCAAACTTCTGAGAGGTATAAGCTGGTCCATTGTCTGTTTTGAGAATCTTGGGTTTACCCCAAGCACTCCATGCTTCAAGGCAATGTTGAATAGCATTAGCTGCCTTTTCTCCGGTTAATGGAGAGGCAAATATGATTCCAGAACAAGTATCAATGGAAACATGTAAATATTGCAATTTGCCAAAGGACGGAATGTGAGTAACATCCATTTGCCAAATCTGTAGTGGCCTAATGCCACGAGGGTTAATCCCCACATGGGGAACAGGTAAGAATTGACAGCAATTTTGACATTGAACTACTATATCTCTGGCTTCTTTTCTGGTAATGTCAAACCGACGACGTAGTGTCTCAGCTGTCACATGGAAATTTTTATGAAAGTCTTTGGCTAAGTTTAGTTTTGGGGACAGAGCAGTAGCAATCAACTTTGTGGCTCGATCTGCCAATTCATTGCCATGAGACATTGGTCCTGGCAGACCTGAATGAGCCCTAATATGTGCAATGAAAACAGGGAATCTTCTGTTAGCTAAAGCAAGTTGGATCTTTTGAAAAACTTCAACAAGTTTACTAGATGGTTTAATTAGGCCAGCCACTTCCAAAACTTTAACTGCATTTACCACATAAAGGGAGTCTGAAATAATATTTAGAGGGCCTGGAAATTCTTTCAAGACCTCTAACACCACCAAACACTCCACAACTTGAGGTGAGGTTTCATGGTACTGTTTGGTGGTGACTTTATCACCAATCACATAAGCACCTATACCTGTTTTTGAACCGTCTGTATAGACTACCATTCCATCTGGGAGTGGCTCCTGAGATATAATGTGTGGAAATACAATAGCCTGAGTTAAGGCAAATTGTAAAATGAGATGCTTAGGATAATGATTGTCTATTTGGCCATTAAAGGAGGTGACTAACACTGCCCAAACATCGGAGGCAGCAGTCAATGTATGAACCTGATGGGCAGTATAAGGCACTATTAAATTCTCAGGTTCCCTTCCAAAATGAGTAATGGCTGCTCTTAGTCCACGAAGGGCAAGCTGTGCAACCGCGTCTGGGTACCATTCAATAATTTTTGCAGGAGATGCATTAGGATGGACCCATAATAAAGGCCCATCTTGCCATAACACGGCAGTTGGTAAATGTCTAGTTTTAAAAACGCATAAGTCGAAAGTTTTGGTTTCATCTATACGTGTTAATTGGGCATTCTGCAATGCCTTTTCCACTAGTCGTAAGGCATGGTCTGCAGCCGGCGTTAAGGCCCTTGGTGAGGAAATATGAGTATCCCCTTCTAGGATGTCAAATAGAGGTTTTAATTCTGCTGAAGGAATTTTCAGAAAAGGTCTTAACCAATTTATATCTCCTAATAATTTTTGAAAATCATTTAATGTATGTAAATGATCTCTACGAATATCTAATTTTTGAGGGATTATTTTTTCTGGATAAATAACCGTTCCTAGAAAGGAACCTATTTCTGAAATTTGAACCTTTTCAGTGGCAATATGTAGACCCCATCGTTCCAATATATTAATCAATAAGGGGTACGAGGCCTGAAGAATGGATAAGTTTTTATGACAAATAAGAATGTCATCCATGTAATGCACCAGAAGCAGGGATGGGTACTGCTTTCTTATTGGTTCTAGCGCCATCTGGACGAATAATTGACACATAGTAGGACTGTTTGCCATACCTTGTGGTAGAACCTTCCATTGATATCTTTTATCAGGTTCAAAATGATTAACAGCTGGAACATTAAAGGCAAACCTTTGTCTGTCTTGTGGGCATAGGGGGATAGAAAAGAAGCAATCTTTAATATCAATAATTATCATTCTCCACTGTCTCGGCAGGGCTGAAAGTAAGGGTAAGCCTCGCTGTACTGGACCAAAGAGACGCATCTGTGCATTGATGGCTCTTAGATCATGGAGAAGCCTCCATTTACCTGACTTCTTTTTGATAACGAAAATGGGTGTATTCCAAGAAGAGGTAGACCTTTCCAAATGACCAAGTTGTAATTGTTCTTCTACCAGTTTAGTGGCAGCCATTAGTTTTTCAGAGGATAGGTGCCATTGAGGAACCCACACGCTCTCCTCTGTGAGCCAAGGTATGGGCATAGATCCCTCAATGGCAACTAGGGAAAACCCAGACCCTGTCTGTTTATGTTACTTTCCTGAGGGATTGGGTCTAACCTTCCTTGTTCCCTTTTGCCTAGTCCTTTTCCTTCTATGTATCCCATCCTTTTCATGATATCAATGGCTTGTGGGGAGTATTCATTAGTAAGTTTTAATCCTAGGTCTTGCAAGATATCCCGTCCCCAGAGATTGACAGGGAGGGGAAGCACGTAAGGCGTAAATTTCCCCTTTTTTCCTTCTGATGATTGCCAAGCTAGTGCTCGTGAGCTGATAGTCGGGCTGGCCTCATATCCTAGTCCTTGTAATGAGTGAGCTGATTGTATGACAGGCCACGCCTTAGGCCACCAATTAGAGGAAATAATACTTTTGTCAGCTCCAGTATCTAAAATTCCAATAAAATTTTTTCCTTCAATCGTTAATTGTAAAGTGGGTCTAGTTTTTAAATCTACCACCAAATAAGCTAGATCAGCTCTTGAAGAACTGAGCTTTTGACTGTCTCTGGGCGTTCTAGTAGATTGGAGGTGGTCATACAGACTTGGAAGGAGTAATATTTGAGCAACTCTGTCTCCAGGGGAGATGAAAAAGGTGCCTTGTGGGCAAGAACAGAGAATCTGAAGGTCTCCTGTACAGTCTTGATCTATTATCCCTGGATGGACCACCAGCCCTTTCAGGGCGAGGGAGGGATGTCCCAGAATAAGACCAACGCTCCTTTCTGGTAAAGGCCCTTTAAAGTTAACTGGGACAAGCTGTATACCCATAGATGGCGCTAATAAGCACTGGGAGGTGGAACAGAGGTCCAGTTTTGTGGGTCCTCTTGTTGCTCTGTGACTAGGGCCATCCTTGGGTTGTAATTTTGTGTCCCATATATTTTGGGGCCCTGAGACCTGGGGCCCCGATATCCGTTTTTTGGAGTGAGTTCAGCTCCTTCTTTCATAGGGGGGTCGCGTAGAATGGCCTTTCCCCAAACATCATTTTTTGAACGACATTCACTGGCCCAGTGATAACCTTTCTTGCATTTAGTACACAGGCCTGGGGCTCTCCTTTTTTCAAGGGCTTGACAGTCTCGTTTTAAGTGTCCCGGCCGTCCACAACTATAGCAAAGTTTGCGTTGGTTGGGACTTGAGCGAGCCTGATTTTGCATTATGGCTGCTGCTAGTCCGGTATTGGTTAATGGGCCTCCAACTCCTCTGCATATTTTTATCCAGTCTGTTAATCCTTTGTTCCTCCTAGGGGTTATAACTGCTTTACATTCTGGCGAAGCGTTTTCATACACTAACTGCTCTATTAAGGGCTTGACTCGTTCTGGGTCACCAAAAATTCTGCCTGCTGCTTCTGTCATTCTAGCTACAAAGTCTGAAAAAGACTCTTGGGGAGTTTGTAAAATTTTTGTTAAATGTCCACTGTTTTCTCCCTTTTTAGAAAGGTTTTTCCAGGCCTTAATGGCAGCTTTGGAAATTTGTTCATAAGCTCCCCAATCAAATTCTGTTTGGCCATTAGCGTGTTCTCCCTGTCCAGTTAGTAAGTCAAAATTCCAGTTTCTCTGGTCGCCTGCTGCATTAGCATTAATTCTGGCCTGGGCCTGAGAAGCATCATGTCACAGGGCTTTCCATTCCATATATTGTCCCATGCTAGGGAGCTGATTTAGCTGTATTCTCCCAGTCTTTAGGTGTCATGTGAAAGGCTGCGAGCCTTTCAAGTTGTATAATCGTAAAGTTGGCATCAACACCATATTTATTAACCGATTCCGCGAGTTCCTTAATATCTTTGAATCTTACGGGTGCGTGGACTCGGTCATCGTCTTCCTGAAACACTGGAAAGGCTTGTGCCATTGACCTTTGATCTTCCTTTGAAAGAAAGGAATTCGGGGGCGGCTCTGCATAAGGCGGAGGCACGGGTACGTAAGAAGGCACGGGCATACTGGGGGGCTGCGTTAATGCAGGCGGCGCGCGAGGAGGCGCGGCCGTATTTGGGGGCAGGGTTAAATTACCTACAGCGATGGAAAGCTGCGCTGTCTCCTGTCCCCTAATTCCCTTGTCTCTCTCGTTCTGAGAGTGGGCTGTCGGGGGCGGAGTTAAGGTAGGCGGCACGTAAGGAGGTGCGGCCATATTTGGGGGCAGGGTTAAGTTATCTGCAGCGATGGAAAGCTGCGCTATTTCTCGCCTCTCAATCCCTTTGTCTCTCTTTAAGATCTCCTCCTTAGAGGGGTTCAAATTCATTGGCTCAAAGTTATTATTTTTTAGAGCCTCTAAATCCCTAATTGGATATAAGGTTTTTAACTCTTCTTCTTTCACCCCCGAATCTCCTTCAGGGGGGCTTGGAAAGCTTAATTTTGAGTTGTCCTCTCCCAAAGGAGTGTTTTCCTTTACCTCACACTCTCTGACCCACTTTCTGAGAGGGCTTGTCTTCTTATCAAAGTTCCATTCCCCTTCCCCACGTCTGGGGGGGGGGGTGTCTATAGTTTTTTGGCGCCCTTCCCTCTCCGACTTTAGTAGATTATCCTCCACCTTTTCCACGGTCTCTGTCAAACACGAGTGAATCAGCTGCCATATAACTCTTGATCGGCTTTTCGCCTCACCATCCTTAACCGCCTTTTCAATCTCTTCCCCCAGCTTCTCCCATGATGATATTGTCAGGGAGCCTGAGATGGCATACCAAGGGGCTATACGATTTACATCTCTACAGAATTTTTTCAAGACTCGAGTGGAAATAGGCAAGTCACGCTCTTTCACAAGTGCCTGTAAAGATATTACCACAGAATGTGACGTTCCCATGTCCCTCTCTTATGTACGAGAAACTTACACAAGAGGGAAGGAAGTCACTGTAACTTAACCGCTTTCTGCTGACAGCAGCTCTGTGTGAGGAGCTGCAGCGTCCCTAACCGCTTCCGCGTCTAAGTTACAAGGAATGCACTCACGCCCTGGGCGGTGCCAATTACAGCAGAAACAGCAGCCAAGGACCAGAAAAAATTCCAGCAGAATCGTTATAGCTAGCCAAAATGGGTCAAACATAACCTCCCAGACTTATTGGTAGCTTAGCTGGAAGTGCCCTATCAGGTTACCGTGAGGGGGAAGGGGGGCCCGAGAACTGCTGGAGGGCTGCCTGCCTTTGTTTAGAATCCACTGGCTGCTGGTTGGGACCGCCTGCTGTTAGATGTAAACAGAGCCTATACTGAGAAAAGCGGTTAAGCAAACTGAGGCGGTGCCGTGAAGGCTTAGCTTAAAAGGCTTTTTAACTCCTTTTTGCCCGAGAAATGTAGGAGGGTAATACTTACCTTTCGGAGAGATCTCACTCGCCACTGATCTGAATCCTTCCGGTGCTTTTCGCCGAAAAATGTGGAAGCTCCGGGGTTTCGGCTACCAGCTGTTGAACGCGCCTTTCCTCGCCTGCGAGAAATCACGCTGACACCGAAGGAAACGTCTGCGGCATCCCTTTTATTATTGAAGATAATACAAAAGAAGGAAGGAAGAAAAGAGGGGAAACGAGAAAAGAGAGAGAGCCCCCGGTGGGCTCGCTCCTTATATCCCCTGAGGCATTCCCTGAGGCAGCGTGTTCCCATAGGATTGGCTACAAGGCCATAAACCCAAATCGCCCCGGGCATGGGCTCTGTGACTAGGCGCGCTTTTCCTCAGGACAAAGCACATTCCAAGGATCACATGTGAGAATGCTGGATGCCAGCGCCATTACTTAATGGTGAAATGCTGTCAGTGCTCAGCGCGGCTCTCCACACTATGAAACCACAATTATGCTCATATCTAAACCACACAAAGACCTAAAACTGAAAGAGAACTTCAGACCAATTTTCCTTATGAATATTGATGTAAACTTATTCAATAAAATACTCATTAAAGTTCTCAGAAACCAAATCCAAGAACACATCAAAAAAGTTTCATCCCAGGGATGCAGGGGTGGCTCAATATAAGGAAATCAATTAACATAATCCACTATATAAATAAACTCAAATAAAACAAACCAACATAATCACCTTAATAGAAACTAATAAATAATTTGATAAAAGTCAACATCTCTTCATGTTAAGAGTTTAGTGAAGATCAGGAATTTTAGGCCCATATATAAACATAGTGAAAGCAATATGTAGCAAACTAGTACCTAATATCAAATTAAATGGAGAGAAACTCGAAGCAATATCACTAAAATTCAGGACTAGACAAGGCTCCCCACTCTCTTTTTACCTATTCAATAATGTACTCAACATTCTAGCCAGAGAAATTAGACAAAAAAAGGAGATCAGATACAAATTACAAAGAAAGAAGTCAAAATACACTATTTGAAGATGATATGATAGTACATTTTAGTAACCCCCCCAAAATGCCACAAGAGAACTCCTACATCTGATAAAGAACTTCAACACATTGGTTGGATATAAAATTAACTCAAACAAAACAGTGGCCTTTCTCTACTAAATGATAAACAGGCTGAGAAAGAAATTAGGGAAATGACACCTTTCATAATAGTCACCAGTAACATAAAATACCTTGGCCTTACTCTAACCAAGCAAGTGAAATATCTGTTTGACAAGGACGCCAAGTCTCTGAAGAAAGACATCTATGAAGATCTGGAAGATGGAAAGATCTCCCATGCTCATGGATTAGCAGGATTAATATACTAAAAGTGTCCATCTTGCCAAAAGCATTCTACCGATTTAATGCAATCTCTATCAATATTCTAACTCAATTCTTCATAGAGTTAGAGGGAGCAATTTCCAAATTCAACTGGTACAAACAGAAACCCAGGATAGCAAAAACTATTCTCAAAAATAAAAGAACTTCCAGGGAATGAACCACAACTGACCTACAGTTGTATTAAAGAAGAATAGTGATAAAAACTGCATGGTGTTGGTATTAATAAATATAAATTTTTTTACCAACATTCTATTATGCCAGAAATTGAAAAACAATGACAGTGGTACTGGTCTGAATGTTTTTCTTGGGCCCACTGACAATCAGCACTTTGGCCATTAAAAGTTGATAATACACTACTTGGGACATGGCAAGCTTCCCATGCTAGCTTGGAGACTTTAAGTATGACTCCTCTCCTCGAAACTTCAATAGCTTCCAGCCAGAGATTGAGCTGTCATGCTTTGCAAAAACATGGCTATAGATTCTTTTTAATTTTTAAAAATTTTTATTATTTTATTAATTTACATAACAAGTTTCCTAACCCCTCTGTTGTTCTCTCCTCATAAGTTCTTCACCCTATTCTTTCCCCTTTACCTCTGAGATGGTGCTCCACCTGCCCTAGGTATCCTATGTCTCTGAGATGTCAAATCTCTACAAGGTTAGGCTCCCCCTCTTTCACAGAGGCCAGATAAAGCAGGCCTCTGCTACATAAGTGCCTGGGGCCTCAGACCAGGCCACAAAGCCTCCTGTCTTCAAGCACAAAATTGTACCAGTAATAGTGACAGGATTTGGTGCCTACTCATGGAATAGATTTCATGTTGTGCCAGTACCTGGCTGCTTTTTTATTTTGTCTCTGCACAATTCTGCCCCTGCCAGATTTACTACACAGCCTAGACCTAAGATTATAAAATTCCTAATTTTTCTGAAATAAACTCTATACCAGGAAACTAATTCCATGTTACCTTGTGCTAATCACTTCTCATTGATAACTGGTGGGTAACACACGCACACACACACACACACACACACACACACACACACACACACACACGACATATGAAAAAATAATGCAATATGATTCTTCCTAATGTTCATAATTCTCTAACAACTGACTACAAAGATGTTGAACTAAATGACACATATACTAAAGATTTCAAAAGAATGAATTATTGCCATATAGCTGAATTTCAAGAAAACACATAACAATAAAAAAGATACTTTAATTATTGGCTCGCTTAAAGGTTTAGAGGATTTGTCCATTATCATAATATCTAGGAATAGTTACTCAAGCTGGTGCTGTAGCAGTAGCTCAAAACATACATTCTGATTCTTAGTCTGATAGAGAATGACTGGGTAGAACAAGGACTTTTGAATATCAAAGCACACTTTTTTTTTCTTTCTTTCTTTCTTTTTATTTTATTAGATATTTTCTTATTTTACATTTCAAATGCTATCCCAAAAGTTCCCTATTTCCTCCCTTTGCCCTTCTCCCCTACCCACACACTCCCACTTCTTAGCCCAGGCATTCCCCTGTATTGGGGCATATAAAGTTTGCAATGCCAAGGGACCTCTTTTCCCGATGATGGCCAATTAGGCCATCTTCTGCTAAATATGCAGCTAGAGACACGAGTTCTGGGGGTTCTGGTTAGTTAATATTGTTGTTCCTCTTATAGGGTTGCAGCCCCCTTCAGCTCCTAGGGTACTTTCTCTAGCTTCTCCTTTGGAAGCCTTGTGTTCCATCATATAAATGACTGTGAGCATCCACTTCTGTATTTGCCAGGCACTGGCATACCCTCACACGAGACAGTTATATTAGGGTCCCTTCAGCAAACTCTTGCTGTCATATGCAATAGTGTCAAGACTACCCCACCAGGGAATCCATACCATAATCAGCTACCAAATCACACTCTTAAGGACACATTTTCTAAAAGTATATACCCACACTTCAAGACCTCACATTCTAATAGTTCTCATCCTTCCAAACAATATAACCTCTGGTAAATAAACATTCAGACATAAGACACTATAAGGGATACTTTCATTCATACTATCACACAGGATGTATTCCATCATTTGAAGAAATCAAAGCAAGAGCTGAAGACAGGATCTGGAAGCAGTAATCATGAGCACAGAAGATTGTTCTTTGGATCCTCTGTCTTTCTTCATACAATTTCTTATACAGACTAGGCCCAATGCTGAGAAATATTATAATCCATTGTGTGTTCGGTTATAATAAATCAAATAGCAACAAAATTTTAATAGGACAATCTGATTGAGGTAATTACTTAGTAGGGATTTTTCTTCAGTTGTTTCTAGGTTTATGTGAAATTTACAGAAAATATAAAAAACCCAAGATACAAGGTATAGTTCCAATATTTCATCCTCAGAGGGCTTTCACTATACCGTAATCTTTCTCAAATACCAATTGCTTAGCAGTGGGTTTTCATCAGATGAATGAGGCCAAGAGACAGAGTTTAACCCAATACTTCATTATTCCAGTTCTCAGGCATCTGGATCAATGTGTCTCTCTTTTTACCAGTTTCCTATTCAATACTTGATAATGTTATAACTTATCTCCTAGTTTTTAACGTTCTTTCATTTATTATTATACAATATCTCAGTCAAAAAAGAAGTATTATTAATGTCTTATTTCAAACTCAGCCATCAACATACACGTATTCTCAATTCTCGGAGCTGATGTCAATCTCTGAGTAGTGCTGTTCATTGCAAAGAGGGGCATCTATAAATAAGCATGACAGTGGCATTTTCATTTGCATATATATTTAGAGGGCAGCTTGTTGCTACTTGTTTTACATAAACAAAAGTAGTAAGTTTCATAGGTGTGCCTGTTTAATCATGAACACCCATATACACTAAGTGAGCTCATAGTATCATACATGGATTCCTTCCCATCAAATTATCTTCATAATTAACTGACCCGAACCGTGGGCCTACGTTATTCTGAGGCTTCAAGGAAGGTCGAGACCTGCACTAAGAATGGGCGAGAGAAAGAGACACAGGACTCAAGGAGACATTGCTTGTCAAGAGCCATTTACTAAAGGCAGTGTTTCATTTTTCAAGCACAGTTTCACAAGGGGAGGGCAAGGAAGGAGGGAGTACAAGATCTTCATGGCCTGTGCCCTGAAACATTCTGCGGATGTTTTGACCTTTTCTTAGAGGATGTGTTACTATTTGTAATCTACTTTGGGGCCAGGGCAGATGATTGTGATTGCCAAACAGGAAGTTTTTCACAGAGCCAGGTGGCAGAGGTCAGCCAGGGGCCGTTTTGGTTCCCAACAATTAACTAGAGAGTATATTATAACTTATAAACTATTCATGGCACTACAGCATAATTGGCATATATTGCCTATATTTCGATCGTGGCTGTCCTAGTTCTCTCTTCAGAATAGTGTGGTTGATGTCCATCTTTCCCTAAAATCTCCATATAATACTCTAGATCTAAAAAAGCTAGCTAGGACCTAAGCCATTGGCAGTTCATATCCAAATTGTTTTTTCTGTTTCTTGCAACAAAGATTTATGTTGCCTTCAGCCATTAGAAGTTATCATACTTCACAAATAAGACCAAATCTAATAGCCTGGGCTGTTTTCAGGAACACATATAAGCAACAAATCAACAATTAATATCCCACTCTGCTGTAAGAAATATTTGCTTATAGACTTATGATTATAGGAACAGAAATATATAAAATATACTTTTAATATATTTCAACTCTATTATAAGATATAAGAGTATAAATATTTTCAAGTAGCCTTTATTATGTTTAAGTATACCCAACCTTTCTGTGTTTATACTCTGATATTTCCTCCCTGTAATTTGATATGTTTTTTACTATCCTCATCTTTTAAGCCAGTGAAAAAAATTTTTAAATTTTTTTTCTTTATCACATGATTCTAAAGGGTTTAGCCTTCCTGAAAAAAAAAACATTAGAAATGGAAAAAAACACATTCAACACAGCAAGATAGATTTGTCACAGCCAAGACACAGTCTCAAAATGAGTTTATTCAAGGTTTCTTTCATGCTATGAAAATATAAAATGAACTTACAAATGTAACATAAAAAATAAAGGGTGTATTAAAATACTAGTTATATACTATAGTCTATAATGTAGGGAAATTAGGGTAGCAAAAAATTGAAATAGGTTGTCACATTATCTCCACACTCAAAATCAGAAATCATTGTAAACAATGTTATCAGAGACAAATACCATGTCAAAATTCTTTGCCTAAGGATTGGTACTACATACAATAAGGATGTTTTCTCACCTCATCTGATGTAATAACCATAGGCTTGTTTTGTGTCACGTACTCTTATGCTACCTCAGTAATAGTCCTTGCTCTGGACTCAGTTAAAATCTCCCAAAATAGGACTGATATCTTTTTTTTTCATTTTTATTTTTTCTTCCAAATCTGAGGACAATGACATATTTCTTCTAGACTTCTAGATTAAAGGTCAAAAATCTTCTGCAAAGTAGGATGAGACTGAAAGTGAGAATGTGATGGCAGGGGAAACATTTTCATGGCACCACTCCTGTCACATCTTATGGCTAGACTTTGTGAAGACAAATTTCTGATTTTGTCACTGTTCAGGGCTGAATCCTCCCTCAGACTCCTCTCCAGACTAGCTGATAGGGAGTAGATCAGTCACTCTCTGAATTGCTGACCTAGGAAAACATAGAGTATTGGGTTGAGGGAACTGTTGAAGGAGGCCAGAGTGCTTGCTGGGTTCACCCATGTGTCAACATTATTCTGTGTCTCCTTGTTCCCAATATTGCCTAAAAGAAAAATCAATTGAAAAGGGAACCAACAGACAAAGAAAGAAGTTGCTACAGCAGTGAGGACATGTAAAGGACGACTGGAGTTTACAAATCCTCTTCTGCCTATCTTGGCAGCCATGAGTCCATACAGATGGCAATGAAGATCATAGGTATGCTGAAGCCAATAATGCAACTGAGGGTTACAGAAATTAAACTCACAGTCATGGACACCTTTACCTGCTCCTCAGGGGTTGCAGCCCAGGATTCTAAATTACATATACAGTGCACTTTCCCACTTTCATCTTTCACTGTAGTCATGAAGGTACAATGTGGAAATAAAAACAGTAGAACAAGTATCCAAGCTCCAACATATTTACTTCACTTTCGTTGCCACATTCACAGTTCGATGATTCTGAGCCCATACTGGATGCAGGACACAAATACAGCAATCCATGGCAATGAAAGTAATCAGGAAGATACTTAGAAAAAGGTTTATGTTTATAATCATGTGAATAAATTTGCAAAGGAACCAACCAAAAAGCCATTCTCCATTCATGACAATTGAGATGATCTGAAATGGTAGACTTGCCATGTAAGAGAAGTCAGACGATGCCAGGTTCAGATTGTTGTCACAGTGTGTGCCATCTGGAACCCAGCCACATACATCACAAGCCCATTCATTACCTACCACACCAAGGAGTAAGGTTATAGAGAGGACCACAACTAAGAAGATACATATAACTCTGGAGGTGGTAGAATCATAAAACATCACTTCTGATCCATTCTGATGTATGGAGAAGTTGGCTTCCATTTTGTCAGCACCTGCAACATTTCAACAATGATTCTTTCTCAGAACTGGCTCCATCTTTTAGAATATTTATTCAAATCCCCACACATCACCTTTCATAACAGAGTACCCATTCTGAGAGTAATCTAGGAAAAATGATTCTCTGTTGAATGTCTGTTATATAAAGCTTAGTTCTATACATTATAAAAAAGCTTTATTATTACTCAGACTGGTTATGAAATGACACATAATCTCCCATGATGTTGCATAGATTTTGAACTGAGGTTAGACAGGAGGAGGTAAGTGTTTACTATGAAGAAGTGCACATTGGGGTGTGTGTATTAGCCATTTTTCATTGCTTTTATCATTCTTTTGCTCTCATAGGAAAGAATTCAGCTAAGTGAGTCCGAATGTTTAGAGAGAGATTTATTTTCCAGGAAAGCATAAGAACTAGTTAAGGGGAATACTGGATTATGTTAAAATATTGTAGAAGATAAATTTTTAATTCTAGCTGTAATGTTGATACCACTGTTCTAATATTTTTCTTTATCTGTTGGTTCTCCATTTAATTCAATTATCTTTCTGGACATACCTCATCACAAGAAGATACTGCTCAACAAAGACAATTAAATCTATGTAATTTTGGTCAATCCAAATCTTCGTGATTTTCAAAGAACTTTTTTTTCTGATTATGAGATGTATAAAACATTTACTATGGTAAGATTTATGTCACTATTCCCAAAATTATAACACAGCATATATCTTTTGTTCCTATTTTTATAAGTGTCTGTGTGCTTGTATGAAAGCATGTTCACGTTTGTGCACTTATGTTTATATAGTTCATTATAAACTCACCTAAACAATTGAAATTATAGGAGAGACTACTGTTACTGTCTGGAACTTACTGAAGAGACTAGCTGACCAGGCAGTATGCAGCAGGTGTTTACATTAAAGCCTCCCCAATAAGATGAACACAAAGCATCTCACCTTTTGCAGGCTTCATTTTTTAACACAAGGACATTACCAAGTGGCCTATTCCCATAGCCATAGAATGAATCTAGGATGCATCATCATATAATATTTCTGGGAAAGAATAAAAATAATTTTATATTACATCCAGTACTCAGACATTATGATTATCTTGTGTGTGGCAACAATAACATTTTGTAACATTTTAGATATTAATATGAAAGAGTTCAAATGTGTCATCAAGAATGATATATATATAATAGAAATGCAAGTAATCTTACTTCTAGCGTTTTGTCGAGCTCATATTAGGTTTAATGCTAATTCTGTCCATGAAACAATACAAAGCACTGAATATATTCTCCTTTTCTAGAAAATACAATCTCTACATATGTTTTTGATTATATTCTGGGGCAAGTGGAATCCTGTCACTAGACAAAAACTGGTAAGGTCTTGTGAGTTCAGTAATCCCTATGCCCACAGACATGAGGATATTTGGAGTTTCATTTACTCCCTTCCAGTCTCCTTTCCTTTCTGTCCTGGAACAAGTGACAATCCTCCCTAATTGAAAGATCTCCATGCAAATGAGGTTCTAGCCAACAAGCATCCTTTTCCTGGTCATTCCTTCCTGCAAAAAGTATTTAATCTCTGATCTATCCTGAGTAAGTCCTATGCTCCTATTCTCCACAATGAACAAGCAACTGCTTGGATCCAAGGACTGTGTCTCTCATCATGAATCACTGTGGGGGAAAGACCTCATCAAAGAGAGCTGCCTCATTCTCTCACAGAAGGCTCCTCTGTACTCCTGACACTCAATGATGAACTAATCTGGAGTTCCCCCCTCCATGGCCCCATGCTCATTCATGACTCCATCATACTAGACACCCAGGAGTTTAGTAACTGCTGCATCCTCAGCCTCACCCTGCCTCATTTCTTACCAGGGATAGGGCTCCAATCTTAAGCTGTGTTCTCCAAATTCTGAGCTTCTGGTTAACCTGACATCTGACAGTGTAGGGTAAAATGAACCCTAGGGCCTCCTGTTTTGTCGGCCTGGCAGAGTTGCTACTTCCAAGTAGAGGGGGGAACCAAAGAACAGCATTGGATATTTGTTAATACAGGGCACTTGTTTAAATCTAGAGTTGAAGAGAATATTGAAAAGTTATAACCTGCATTTGATAATGTTTTACTCCTTGTGTGTCCACAAAGGCAGGAAGTCAGTGAGAGGTGGTTACCATCTCTATCTTCAAAAAAGTATTTTTCCTTATTACCTAGTGAAATGAAATTCTTATTGATTTTTATAAGAGTGAGGATGACTGTTGAATGTTATCTTATAAACAGTGTGATCTAACGAGTTTTGGTAGAGGTCTGGGACCTCTCCTTTATCTGCATACTTTATGTAATCTACACAGATATATATGTTTATATTAGTTAGCATACAAGATTTTATTATTTCTTTTATTATAAGAGTAAACTAATGTTTTGAGTAGTTGTCAAACATAGAGAAGGTTATTCGAATAATAATATAGAATTTGCTTTAAATCACACCTGCTTAACTGGTCCTCTGCACTAATGAAACTCATGTTTTATCCAGAGAAAATCTTTGAACTCATTGGTTCACTAATGAAGATTTTTTAGCTGTTCATTATTTTGGTATGTTCTGAATTCACTGTGTAAATATTTGTGTTACCTATACTCAAGTAAAGTGTTACATAGTACCCTCTAAACTATATACTCAATACATGGTCACTCTTTACAACACTCTGGTAATTCACTTGATTTTTTAGTCCTAATGGAGGTAAGAATCGCTGGAGAAAAGCCAAGTAGATTAATTTTTTAAAGTTTACATAAAAAAATTAAATATAAACTGATATATTATTTCATAATTGCACATGTGGGTACCTGATACCGAAGATGAAGATAGTATATTCTCCTACAATATTTTAACTGTCATATATAGGTAGGTAACTTCTCCCTCTTTCCAACCTCATCGCTGGTGAAATGAAGTATGTAACCTATACTTCATTGTGAACCTAACTTTAGGGTCCAATTTTGCTTTAATTATTAATATAAAAGTATTCAGCTTAATTTGGGGTATTCTAATTAGGGATACAATATTGATATGAAGAAAACTTCAACTTAACTCATAACATAGAATAGTGGGTATGAAAAAGCAATGAGCAACAAACAGTGCTGAAAATAGTACTGAGAAACATTTGAGCAAAGGATTTGCTTGGAGATCCAAAAGACATTGAGATGGAAAAAGATATTAGAAGTTGACAGAAAATTAAGCTTTGAAATTGTACACAAAAGAAGATATTCAGATAGGGGACAAAAATATTATTGGTTAGAGATATAGGTCAAAGGTTAACTGTTATTACTACTATTGTGTAGATCCATGTTCAATACTCATAACAAAATAGTGCCTAAATCCATCTGTAATATAAGTTCCATGTAATATAAGGATCTGCCATTTCCTTCTGGCTTGCCTGGGGAATAGGCATACATCTGGCACATTGACATATGTATTAATTAGGGTTTCAATTCTGTGAAGAGATACTATTACCAAGGAAAATCCTATAAGGGACAATATTTAATTGGGGCTGGCTTACAGTTTCAGATATTCAGTCTACTATCATCATGGCAGAATCCATGAAAGTATTCAAGCATACATGGTGCTGGAAAAGGAAATGAACGTTTATATCTTGATCTGAAGGCAGCCAGGAGGAGACTCTCTTCTGTACTGGATAGAGCTTGATAATATGATCTCAAGCCAACCCCAAAGTGACACATTTCCTCCATCAAGGCCATACTTACTTCAGAGGGCCACAGTTTTTCATAATATCACACTCTGGGCTACATATATTCAGACAACCACAACATATGTACAGAAAAAACATGCATACATACAAAATTTAAATATATATTTTATCTTATGTATTTATTAATATTTAATAATATATATTAGATAAAGTAAGAATTCTATCTTTAATATGTAGGTATCATTTATTGTAGTGAAATCCTTTCTGCTGTTTCTGCATCAGTTTTTCCATATTTTATTTTCAAACAAACAAAAGTTATAACAAATATGACTCTGGAGTAACAATCTGTGATCATCAATTAACCCACACATTTTATAGACTCTATGCATCAAAAATATTTTAATTTTTTTATTATACAGGTGAAATAAAACTGAGAAAAATATTATGATTTATAGAAGGATGAATAATCCACATGCTGTGTTCTCAAATGAAATTTGTTGGCACAGCACAACACCCTTAGTTATGTATCCTTGTACATATATTAGTAATTTAGATGGGGAATTTACAGCATTCTGATATGAAATATTTACTAACTTACCTTTAGAGAAAATGCCTATTCCAATTTATATGACTTTCACAGTATTATTGAACTATTGAAAAACCTAGTCTAGAGCTCTACTGAAAGGGTTTCATAGTTTACAATGCCTTTGTAGGTAGTGAGGTTTACTAACAGTTTAGTAACATTGCTGAAGTGTTGGCTTTAACATTGGGATTTATGCACTCAGAACAGTCTAACGACATTTCCCCTTGTGTAGCCTAAATTGTTCAATAGACCATCTAGAAGAGAAGCTTACTTGAAGTCTTCACACTTTACTTCATTATATAAATTCTGAAATACTCCTACCCTCATCTGAGTATTTCCGCAGGACCCCCAATTATAGTAATAGCCTGTTTTGCACCAAATAACAAAGCCTGCCTCTGCCTCAGGAAGAAGTATGTTGGGCTGTAGTGGGCACGCATACATTCTCACCTGTCATTAAGAGGAAAAGCAATTAGACTTCAAAGTACTTCACAAATCTGATCATTAATTATGCTCTAAGGATTCTCTTGCCGTTTGAGGTTTTTGCCACCTGGGCAATTTTCTATGCAAAATGATGCTACCTGCTATTTATTTTTATTAAAATACATCATTGTAAGTTTGGTATACATTAATTTGTATGACACTTCCTCCACATGGGAATTTTTAAAAATATAACTTTTAGAAATCACCAAAAATTTAATTGGATGCTGGGCAGTGGTGGTGCACACCTTTAATTCCAGCACTTGGGAGGCAGAGGCAGGTGGATTTCTGAGTTCTGGGACAGCCTGGTCTACAAAAGTGAGTTCTAGGACAGCCAGGGCTATACAGAGAAACCCTGTCTCAAAAAAACAAAAACAAAAACAACAAAAAAGTTTAATTGGAAGAAGTTTGGAGTGTCATGAGATTGATTTAGGCCATAAATGTCAGAGTGGTTAATGATTTACCTCTTATGTCTGTATTAACTCTTCACATTTGGTACCCTGCCTCTTTGTCTCTTGTTCCTATGCATCTAATTTCTATCTCAAGAATTCACTGTTTAACACAGATTATATTTCATTAGAACCTCTCCTTTAGGATCATAACTAGTTTTCATTGTTATTTAAATACTTATACATCTTTATTATCCATCGTTACACATGTGTAGAGAGTTTTTGGAAAACTAGTTCTTTTCCTCGATGGTATCTATAGGGTTGACCCTATGATTCCTACCATATGAGTAGAAGAAATTGTTAAGGATTCAGTTCTGAGTTTGTAGAAGTAACCTTCCCATTCTAAAAATATTTTTATGAGAGCTAGTAATGACTTAATTTTGATGTCACTGTAAGCATTTTATGACTTTATTCTTAATTTCTTGTTTAAGTTCTGTTTTATATTTCAGATTTTTTAAACTTCTTTTGCTAAAACCATTAAAAGAAGGCCACTGATTCTGGAATAATAGACTTAGAGCTATCCAAAATATGGTCCAAGGATTTTAGAAAGCACAAGTAAGAGACGATTTCCTAGAAGTGAGCTGATATTTGCAAGGTTGTAGTCAGCAGACTGGGTGTGAAACAGATTATGAAATGAGTTGCAGCAGGGTTTGATGTACTTCCCTTCACAGCTACAATGGCTCTGCATAGTATAAGCTAGTGTAGTGGCCCATATTTTTAATCTGAAAATTCTGAAGTTGGGTTTATTGAATGAAAATGAATTTCACTAGTAATATGGGGCATATATGTACATTTTGATTATGCATTAGAAGTAGATGATTTTTAAAAATAAGTATTCAGAGGACTACATTAATAACTCCTTTGGTAGATACATTGCCCTGCATAAGTTCAGCTCTGTCTTTTATTCTCAATAGTTTGTAAAATGTTCATGAAATACAGGAAAATAATCCAAGAATTGGAATAAAAGGAGCAGAGAGATCAATGTTTCAGTCTTATCTTTGGCAGGATTGAAGCCAGCCTTTTCTACATGAGACCCTGTCTTTAACAACATGCAAAAAAGCAAACAAATAAACAAAAGAATACTGAGAAGAGGAGGCAAGGAGGGTGAGGAGGGAAAGGAAAAAGAAATCTAGCAAGTTGGTATACATATGTAATCTGAGCATTTATCTAGCATATATTTGGAGTCTGTTAAAAGTTTAAGACTTGTTCCAACTATATAGAAATCTCTATACAACATAGGACAATATTACACAGTGAGATATTATTATAAAATATGAAATGATTTTAAAATCGTTTAAAAATGTTTGTATCATCTTATTTAGCCAAGTTTCATTTCACCATGTAGTGAATATGAGATTACTAATGAGATAATCTATATTAATTTTTCACAGTATGATTTGTAATTTGATGTATATTTGTATTCTTTCCTTCATCACCTTAGACTATTGCTTAGGTGACAAGGCCCATGTACATTAACAGAATAGCAAGGCAGGGTAAGAAATAGAATTTTGTTGAAATTTCAGTTTAGGATAAAAAGTCTAGAATTTAATTTGAAATCTCAATCTTGGCTTCTTTGTGTGCACAGTAAAAATTGCAAATTTGTTATCATTATTCAAAACATGCTACCAAGGAAGGAGCTAGAGAAAGTACCCAAGGAGCTGAAGGGGTCTTCAACCCTATAGGCGGGAGAATAACATGAACTAACCAGTACCCTCAGAACTCGTGTCTCTAGCTGCATATATAGCAGAAGATGGCCTAGTTGTCCATCATTGGAAAGAGAGGCCCCTTGGTCATGCAGACTTTATATGCCCCAGTACAGGGGAACACCAGGGCCAAGATGTGGGAGTGGGTGGGTAAGGGAGTAGGGCAGGGATGGGGGAGGGTCTAGGGAACTTACTGGATAACACTTGAAATGTAAATGAAGAAAATATCTAATAAAAATTGGGAAATAAAAACATGCTACAAGTCTAACGAATAGAGCATGTCTAAAAGTAAGGCTCCAGATCTGAAAATAGAGGATGTGAAAGGTACAAATAGGCTTTATATTGAATACTTGGATACTCCGAGATCTCTTGCCTCAGGTAACTATCATCTGTGGATCCACAGGAACATTTTTCAACTTCAGTTTCTTCTATTGTATTTCAAAGCAAGTTGTATTAATATAAAATTTTTAGGCAATGATTTTAATCATATTCAGCATCTTGCCCAGCTTTTCCTAGAATCTCATTCAAAATCTCATGCTGTCTGTCTGTCTGTCTGTCTGTCTGTCTGTCTGTCTGTCTCTCTCTCTCTCTCTCTGTGTGTGTGTGCTTGTGTGTGTGTCTAAGTCAATGTGTCTGTTTCTGACTCTATCTCTTTCTCTGTATTTATCTCATTCTTTGAGTTCTTTTTGTTTTGACTAAATCCTCTTGTACATTTATATGGTCCGTAAATGTAGTCAATATACCATATAAAACAGTAGTGAATAATAGCAAAGCAATTTTTTTCACAACAGTCAACAAATACAAAGAGGTATTTAGAGAGATGTGTCTTTGTTCCAACATTTCCTGTGCCATGATTGTATTTTGTCTTTCTTGATGTGTACAGATTTTTTACCTACTGTCTAAACTCTGAGTTAACATTGCTTCTGTATTTTCTTCTCTGTAATAGACATCGAAATTATGCCCAAATATATAGATATACATATGTACTCACAGTAACACATACAAATAATCTATTATATAGAGTTGCCTGCAGTTGTGCAGGTTTGTAAACTCAGAACTCTAATATAAAGGCTTTTGAGTGACGAAGATAAGAGTATCATGAGACCACTGTCAGTTTTGGCTACATATCATTTTATAGGTCTACATAATCTGTATAATCAAACTTCTTTAAAAATGGAAACAAAAAAGGTGCCAAAAGGATAGTTCTGTAATAGAGTTCTGTCAAGACCAAGTGTTTGGAAGTATATCCTCTGTCTAAAAGAATCATGATCAACCCTAAATGATTGTTTAGGCCATGTAATGCCATGTGAGGCCATATACTATGTGTTCTTGGAAAGATAAGGAAGGATTTCTGAGAGTCTAAGGGCAAGCAGGGTTATGTATATAGATATTGCTACAGATAAATAGTAATTCATGATTTCCTAAATTTATTTGTACCTAGAATAGGCTCTAAGCTTCTATACATGGCTTTAAGGAAACATTACACCATAAAATAGATGAATGATGCTAATAAAGACCACAATTGTCACAGTTTGCGCATTTGCTTCCTAAGTGAGATTGAAATCTTCCATAACACTCAATAAATATCACAAAAATAATTCTGTAATTAGTATGCTTATATTCATCTTCCATGTTATAAACATACCAACACTCTTGGAAAATTTGACGATGACCACTGTGAATTTCTTTCCAATCATTAGCTAAAATTTGGTATTTTATGATCTTGGGGAATCAATACCAAAGGGCTGAGGGTGGAATAGCATGTTTCCAAAAATGTAGTGACATTTTGTATCAAGTACTGTGATACAAAATTAGTATCATTTTTAAGTATCAGGATGGATTTGGTAAAATTAAACAAAATGAAGATGCTTGTTAGAAGCAAGATGCTTTGTGTACCTTTAGCCTTAGAGGACAGTCTTTTGGAGATATTGAATGAGTCAAAAAGCCTCACCCTATCCTGGTATCTATGGAGAAGAAGAACCATGTAGAAACTGGCACAAACCATGAGTCCTATTAATATATAATTTGAGAGAGTTATCAGTACTCTGTATCTGCTTTCAAATATTCTTGGCAGTTGAGAAATGCAGAGCCTAAAATCCCATATCTTTGTCGAATCTGTTTATGCTGAAAGCATTCAATATATACAGGACCAAAGGTATTTATCAGAAAGCTAGTTGTCCAACACAGAAAACAAGGATACTGATCTTCCAAACTTGGATTTTGAGACCCATCCAAACACACACTCTTGGACTGATAGACATTGCGTGAAAATTACTCAAGAAACAAATGGTAGAAAGTGACAGGCCCTGACCTGCTCTGTACATATATACAACAACATTAAACCATTGGATTCTCAGAATGGGTATTATTCCACAGATATATACATTGTATACAATCCCCTTGAAAAGAAAAATAAAGGAATTTCCTATATCAATGTTGGTGAGTATGAGATGAGTGGGCCTTGATTCTTGCCTAATATAGGACATAGAAGCAGAGACTGTAAGAACAAATGGCATGCCCCAATGGTCCAACTACACTCTGTAATAGGAAAAGTAATCTAAGAATACAATCAAAATCCATTGTCTTAGGAATAAAAGAAGACACTTATGAAAAAATGGCAAAAAAATTTTATGTAACCAAAGAGTTACATAAAATTTAATTTGATTTTAATTTTTTCTTATTTATGATAAAATGTTTTCTTCTCTCATGAGCTTTTCTTTCTGAAGGCAGTAAGTGAATTTAAGGGAATTTTTTATTACTGAATTCAAAATTGTCATATATACAGACCTACAAAGTATACTAAGATTTTGCTCATTCAATCTAGCCAGAAGCCTAAATTCCATTTTCTAGATTCTTCACTGCATGCCATTATACTACTTATTTAGAAAAGCATGGTTTACATTAAGAATACAATTCTTAGAGAGGATTTCGGGATAAATTGAAAGAAGTCTCTGATTTCAAATTGTAATCTCTTTTTTTGTATCAGGAAGATAATAGAATTCTCTCCACAATATTTCACAGGAAGAGATCAAAGAACACATATCTGTTAATAATATAATGTTCTAGCTAGAAATCCTTAGTTCCATTGATATGCTTACCATAGGATAAGTTTGGAGAGGAATAAAGTATAAATTGTCAAACACACAGACACAGAAACAGACACAGACACACACACACACACACACACACACACACACACACACACAAAACTTCTTATATTCATTTATCCTATGGTGTTAAGTCAGTACTTGAGCAAATTTTTGCATGGTGTCCAGGCTTTAAACTCTCTGCTGGTTAGATTCTTGTCAACTTGAGACAAGCTAAGGCCACCAGGAAGGAATCTTAATTGTGCATAGATTGTCATTAGATTAACTTGCGGGTAAGACTGATGTATTATCTTTATGAGTGATTAATATGTGGAATTCCAACCAACAGTGGTGATATAACCTCAGGGCAGGAACATATCACCACCACCACCATTAATATAACATGAATTAAACATTACTGTTCGTTTATACATCCCTATTCAGATAGTCTCAATTTTCAGCTTATAAACACAAGCAAAATTTATTAACAGGAAAACTGGACTCATTATTCTACTGCATACAAGAAACACAACTCAAGATAATGATAGATTATTATCTCTGAATATAGATTTGATAATGATTTTTCAAGCAAATGACCCCCCAAAAAGGGTTTGGGTAGCAATTTTAATTCCTCATAATATAGTTAGTTGTTCAGACAAAATTAATCAAAGGAGATGGAAAAGACATTTCATCTCATCTAATATAGTATTATCTAAAGTGACTTCTTCACTCTGAATATCTATATCCTAAATCCAAGGGAATTCAAATTTATAAAAATAATAAAATAAAATAAAACCACTACTAAATCTTAAAGCACACATCAACATGTTCACATTAATAATGGAATATTTTAACACTCCACACTCAGAAATGGAGAGGACATACAGAGAAAAATAACAAAAGAAATAATGAGACTAAGAAACAAAACTTTTGAATCAAATGAACAAAATGGATAATCTTGGAAGATTTCAGTGAAACCTAAAAGAATATACTTTCTCAGTATCTCAAATAATATTCTCCAAAACTATCCATGTATCAGTCATAACAAAGCTCTAATCAGATACAAGAAATTTGACATAATATGCTGTATCTTAACAAAGCACCATGGATTAAAGCTGTACTTCAACAACAGAAACACGAGAGACTGAAGCAACACATTGCAACTGAACAGTATTTTCATCAATGAAGAAACTCTGAAAGAAATTATAAATTTTCTAAAATTCAAGGAAAGTGAATGCACAGTATACCCAAACATATGGCACACAATGAAAGCAGTGATAATATCAAAGTCCAAAGCCTTAACAGTCTTCATAAAAAAAAAATCAAGAGATCTATACTAGCAATTTAATGGTGTCTCTAAAAATTATAGAAGAAAAAGAGGCAAACAATCTACAGAGGATTAGATGGCAGGAAATAACTAAAATCAGAGCTAAAATAAATAAAATGGAAACAAAAAGAACAACACAAAGAATCAACAAAACAATAGGTTGATTCTTTGAGAAAATCAACAAGATACTGCAATCCTTACCCAAATTAACTAAAAATAATAGAGAGGAAATAATAACTAATATGATCAGAAATGAAACTGGTAATAGATCAATAGACACCAAGGAAATCCTAAGAAACTTTGGGTGTTACTTCAAGAACCAGTAGTTCACACATTTGAAAATATATAAAAGATAGGCAATTTTCTTGGTAGAAAACTCTGGTGGTTTTATATGCTTGGCCCAGACAGTAGCACTGTTAGTAGGTGTGGCCTTGTAGGAAAAAGTGTGTTATTGTGGCTTTAAAACCGTTGTCCTAGATGACTTTTAAGACAGAGAACTCTGACTTTGAACAATGCCAGCCTAGATGCTGCCATGTTCCTACCTTGATGATAATAGACTGAACCTCTAAACCTGTAAGCCAGCCCCAATTAAATTTTGTTCTTGTAAAAGTTTCCTTGGTCATGTTGTCAGTTCACAGCACTAAATCCAAAAATAAGACAGAAATTGAAAGCATGGATAAGGTATTGCTGTGATATGCCTTACCATGCTTTTTTCTGGGAGAATATGGATTTGGTGACTTTGAATTTGGAAAATAGTGAATGAGCTTTAAGTAAGGCTTAATGGACTATTCTGATAAGAATATGAGAGTCTTTGTTGCTGAGATTGAATTTAACTGGCCCAAGAGGTTTCAGTGGAGAAGAATTTCAGTATGTGTCCTAGAGACTGTTTTTGTGGTATTTTTGTGAAGAATGTGACTGCTTTCTGACCCTGTCTACATAGCCTGAGATTAATGTAAAGAGATTTATACTAGCTGATTATAAAACAAAATTTCAAAAAACCCAGCAAAAACTTTGTTCTCTGGTTAAGTTTCAGGAAGAACGTTTTGAACAAGCATGGCAAGCTTAGAAAGGAAACATGTAAAATATATGGTTTGAGTATTAATAGGACACCAGGATGTTAAATGGAGCTGAATCCAGTACTCAGTGATATTAAATTGAATAAATATAGTGGTGAACTTGGGGCAAGATCCCTCCCAAGTAAGCTTAGGACCAAGCATGTTAGTACATGCCTTTAATTCTTGGAGACCGTGGAAAGCCAACCTGAGTTCAAGGTTAGTCTGAGACAAAGCAACTTTTAGATCCAGGGATTGTGATACATCCCTTTAATCCCAGCACTTAGACGACATATATGAGTGCAAAGTTAGTCTACAAGGCAATTTCTAGCACACCTTATCTTGGGCTTTGAAGGAGCTGGAAAACATAAAACTGGTGGCCCAAGAAGCAGCAGAACTCAGCAGCTTTGGTAATTTGCCTTTGGCTTTATAGTCAAGAGGAGAAGGAGACTACTGGGACAATTTATTCTGGTTAGTTGGAGCTAAGAAATTAGAGCAGATTAAGAAGATACCAGTGATTTCAGACTGGCAACATCTGTCAGGACAGATTGACAGCTAGTCCCAGCCCCAGAAGAAACCACAGCCTGAAGCATCCCAAGAGATCCACTGCACATAGGACAACTAGCACCACAGCTTGAAGTCATCGCAGGAGTTGCTCTGCACACAAGTGACCTGGTCTGATGTCTTGCCAGGGCCTCTGCAGCATGCAGGGAAAGGGACCCAACTGACTGAAATCCTACCTGGAGTTCTGCTACACTTGGGGAAACAGAAACCACAGTTCATAGGGCTCTCCTAAAGAACAGTTTCAAACAGCACAATAGCTTGATGCTTCTCTGAAGAACCAACAGTATTAAGGCCTCCCAGGAGATCTTCTGCAGCCAGGGAAATAGATCATCTGCTTCTCTGCCTCCCTGAAGACCCTACAGAAGGCTCCACAGAAATTCATCCACAGCCAGGGCCACAAGCCTACCATGAACATGATTAAACCCAGGGACAAAAGAGCTAGGTTATAGACAGAGACATCAAGACCACTAAACAGCAGGGATAACCAGATGGTGAGAGGCAAGCAGAAAACCAATGCAACAGAAGCCAATATATATGTGCATTACCAGAACCCATTTATCCTACCAATGAAAGCCCTGGATACCTCAACATACTTGAAAAGCAAGATTCTGATTTAAAATCGCATCTCATAATGATGATGGAGGACTTTAAGAAAGACATAAATAACTCCCTTAAAGTAATAGAGGAGAAGACAGGTAAACAGGTAGAAGCCCTTAAAGAAGAAATAAATAAGTCCCTTAAGAAAATACAGGAAAACACAGATACCATAGGAGAGATTGACACAAATGTCATAGAAAATTTAAAACATAAAACACTCCTAACCCAAAACATCCAGGAAATTGAGGACAGAATAAACAGATTAAATCTAAGAAAAATTGGCCTAGAAAAGAATAAAGATACCCAGCTCAAAAGATCTGAAAACATCTTCAACAAAATCATAGAAGAAAACTTTCCTAACCTAAAGAAGGAGATGGCCACACGCCTTTAATCCCAGCACTCGGGAGGTAGAGGCAGGCAGATTTCTGAGTTCGAGGCCAGCCTGGTCTACAAAGTGAGCTCCAGGACAGCCAAGGCTATGCAGAGAAACCCTGTCTCAAAAAACCAAAAAAAAAAAAAATGTACAAGAAGCCTATAGAACACCAAATAAATGGGTTTAGAAAAGAAAATTCCAGCCTCAGATTATAAGCTAAACACTAAATGTACAGAACAAAGAAAGAATACTAAAAGCTGATGGGAAAGCAGCCAAGGAACATAAAAAGACAGAATAATCAGAATTGCACCAGACTTCTCAACAGAGATACTAAAAATCAAAAAGCCTGGTGAGAGGTCATCAACAGTCTAAGACAATACAAATATCAGCCCATGCTACTATACCCATCAAAAAACACTCAATGAACTTAAATGGAGATACCAAAATATTCCACGACAAAACCAAATACAAACAGTATCTTTCTACCAATCCAGCCCTAGAGAAGATTCATGAAGGAAAACTCAAGCACAAAGAGATTACCAACAACAAAGTAAAAGACAGGATATTGATTATCTCATAACAAAGCCAAAAGAAGAGAACCACATGCACATAATGCAAGCTAGAAGAACAAACATAAAAGGAAAGAAAAATCCTGTCTTTAATGTCTCTCAATATATTTTTAATTAATTAATTTATATAATTATTACACTCAGATTTTATTCAATCCTAGTCTATCCTCTGACTGTTATACATCCCATACCACAATCCCATCTCCCTGACTCCATGAGGATGCCCCCACCCTCCAAACCACCTGAAATATAAACTCATTGGGACCTTCAGTCATCATCTCTGATTAAACACAGACCCCATAGTCCTCTGCTGTATATGTGTTGGGAACATAATATTAGCTAGTGTATGCTTCCTGTTTGATGGTGCAGGGGATCAGATAAATTGAGAATGCTATTCCTCATACATGGTCACTCTCCTCTTCATCTTCTTTCAGCTTTTCCCTAATTCAACCATAGGTGTAAACAGCTCTTTCCATTGGTTGGGCACAAATATCTGCATCTGACTCTTTCAGGTTCTTGTTGCATCTTCTGGAGAGTGGTGATGAAAAGTCTGTTTTTGTGAGCACTCCACAGCATCAGTAACAATGTCAAGCCTTGGGAACCACTTTGGGCCTTTTGCTGGAAGTTCTTTACCTCATGCTCCTCTCCATTTCCAACCCTGTAATTTTTTTTTTCAGACAGGAACAAATTTGGGTGAGAGATTTGACTGTGGGATGGCAACCCCCTCCCTCATTTGATGTCCTGTCTTCCTGCTGGAGGTGGGCTCTATAAACTCCTTTTTCATGTTGTAAGACATTAATCAAATGTCTCTAACATTTAGTTTTTTTTTTCCAACTTTTATTAGATATTTTCTTCATTTACATTTCAAGTGTTATCCAGAAAGTTCCCTATACCCTCCCCCCTCCCGGCCCTGCTCCCCTACCCACCCGCTCCCACTTCTTGGCCCTGGCTTTCCCCTGTACTGGGGCATATAAAGTCTGCATGACCAAGGGGCCTCTCCTCCCAACAATGGCCAGCCAGGCCATCCTCTTCTATCTTACCTCCCAGGCCTCTAGTGCATTATGGAGTGTCCCCCCTACATCCTACCTCCCTTGGTTGCCTTTTCTCATTCTTTCTGATGGTCCTCAGGGATTCAGTCTTTACATCACTCAATACCAGATCAGGTTCCCCTCTCCCCGGTCCTCTTTCCCTCACAGGTCTTCCCTCCCTCTCCACTTGTGGTTGCTTTCTTCTACCTTCCAAGTTGGACTGAGGCATCCTCAATTGGGCTCTTCATCTTGTTTATCTTTTTGAGTTCTGTGGACTGTATCTTGGGTATTGTGTACTTTTTTTGGCTAATATTCATTTATTAATGAGTACACACCATTCAAGTAATTTTGAGTTTGAGTTATCTCACTGAGGATGATATTTTCTGGTTCTATCCATTTGCCTGCAAAGCTCAGGATTTCCTTATTCTTAGTAGCCGAGTAGTATTCCATATTTCTGTATCTATTCTTGCATTGTGGGACATTTTGGTTGTTTCCAGCTTATTGTTATCACAAATGAGGTCTCTGTGAACATTGTGGAACACATGCCTCTGTAGAGTGATGGCGCATCTTTTGGGTATGTTCCCATAAGTGGTATTGCTGGGTTTTCACTTAGAATCTATTTCCAATTTTCTGAGGAAACTCGAGACTGATTTCCAGAGTGATTGTACCACATTGCAATCCCAAAAGTTGTGGAGGAGTGTTCCTCTTTCTCCACATTCTTGCCAACACATGATATTACCTGAGGTTTTAATCTTAAGCATTCGGATTTGTGTATGATGGAATTTCAGGGTCATTTTAATTTGCATTTCTCTGTTTGCTAAGGACTTTGACCATTTCTTTAGGTGCTTTTAGGCCATTCAGTATTCCTCAGTTGGTACTTCTTTGCTTAGCTCTGTTTCCAATTTTTAATAATGTGTTTGATTCTCTGGGGTCTAACTTCTTAAGTTCTTTGCATTTATTGGATATTAACCCTCTACCAGATGTAGGGTTAGTGAAGATCTTTTTCGAATCTGTTGGTTGTCATTTTGTCCTATTGACAGTGCTCTCTGCCTTACAGAAGCTTTGCAATTATATGAGATCCCATTTGTCAATTCATCTTGCAGAAAGCAATCTATAGATTCAATGCAATTCTCATCAAAATTCCAACTCAGTTCTTCATAGGAAGAAAGAGTAATTTGTAATTTCTTCTTGCATAACAAAAAAAAATCCATGATAGGGAAAACTATCTCAACAATAAAACAATGTCTGGTGAAAATGATCATTCTTGTCATCAATATATATTACAGAGTAATAATGGAAACAAAACAAAACAAAAACAAAAACAAGCAAACAACAAAAAAAGCAACTGCTTGGTACTAACACAGAAACAGGCAGGTAGATTGATGAAACAGAATTGAAAACCCAGAAATGAACCCACACACCTAAGGTCACTTGTTATTTGAAAGAGGAGGTTAAAGCCATCAAGTGGAAAAAAGACAACATCTTCTTTCTTTTTTATAAATTTTATATTATTTTTAATTTATTTTTTACACTCCATATTCCAATCCCCTCCCCCCATCCACCATGTGACTGTTCCACACCTCACAGCTGATCCCCTAATCCCCATTGTCCATGATTGGTTTGTTTGTATTTGGATGACTAACTTCTTGAACTCTTTATATATTTTATATATTAGCTCTCTATTGCAAGAGTGGTCAGTGAATTTTACTTCCCAATCTCTAGGTTACAGATGTGTCTTATCAACTATGTCCCTTGCCTTACAGAAGCTTTCCACTTTCATGAGGTCCCATTTACCAACTGTTGATCTTAGAGCCTGAGCCATTTGAGTTCTGTTTAGGATATTTCCCCCTGTGCCAATAAGTTCAAGGCTCTTTCTGACTTTCTCTTCTATTAGATTCAGTGTATTTGGTTTTATGTTGAGGTCCTTGATCTACTTGGACTTGAGCTTTGTACAAAGTGACAAATATGGCTCTATTTTTGTTCTGCATACAGTTAGACCAGCACCATTTATTGAAGAATCTTTCTTTTTTCCATTGTATATTTTTGGCGTCTGTGTCAAAGTTCAAGTGACCTTAAGTGTGTGGTTTTATTTCAGCCTCTTCAATTGTATTCCATGGATCAACATGTCTGTCTCTGAACAAATACCATATCGTTTTTATCACTATTGCTCTGTAGAAAAGCTTGAGGTTAGGGATCGTGATTACCCCAACTGTTCCTTTATTGTTAAGTTGTTTGTTTGTTTGTTTGTTTGTTTTTCCGCTATTCTGGATTTTTTTTTTTTTTGCCTTTCCAGAAGTATGTGAGAATTGCTCTTTCCATGTCTTTGAAAAACTGAATTGGGATTTTGGTGGGAATTACACTGAATCTATTTATTGTCTGGTAGAATGGCCATCTTTCCTATGTTACATCTGTCTATTCATGAGAAAGTGAGATCTCCCCATTTTCTAAGATCTTCTTTGATATCTTTCTTGAGAGACTTGAAGTTATTGTCATACACATCTTTCACTTGTTTAGTTAGAGTTACACCAAGATATTATATACGATTTGTGGCTATTGTGAAGGGAATTGTTTCCCGAATTTCTTCCTCAACCTGTTTATCATTTGTATAAAGGAAGGCTACTGATTTATTTGAGTTATATTTATGTTCGGCTACTTTGCTAAAGTTCTTTATCAGATGGAGAAGTTCTCTGGTAGCATTATTTGTGTTACTTATGTATACTATCATTTGCAAATAGGAAAACATTTATTTCTTCTTTACCAATTTGTATCCCCTTGATCTCTTTTTGTTGTCTATTATTCTACCTAACACTTCAAGTACAATATTGTATACATATGGGGGGGGGGAGTGGGCATCCTTTTCTTGTCCCTGATTTCAGTGGGATTGCTTCAAGTATGTCTACATTTAATTTGATATTGGCTGTTGGTTTGCAATAAATTGATTTTATTATGTTTATGCATGGGTCTTGAATTTCTGTTCTCTCCAATACTTTTAACATGAAGGGAGGTTATATTTTGTCAAATGCTTTTTCTGAATCTATGAAGATGGTCATTTAATTTCTTTCTTTGAGTTTGTTTATATAGTGGATTATGTTAATGGATTTTTGTTTATTAAACCAACCTTGCATCCCTGGGATAAAGCTTACTTGATCATAGTGAATGATGTTTTTGATGTTTTCTTGGATTCAGTTTGCAAGAATTGTTTGGAGTATTTTTGCATCAATATTCATAAGTAAGATTGGTCTAAAGCTCTCTTTTGGTTGGGTCCTTCCTTGTGTGGTTTATATGTCAGAATAATTGTGGCTTCATAGAATGAGTTAGGTAGTGTTCCTTCTGTTTCTATTTTATGGAATAATTTGAGGAAAATTGATATCAGGTCCTCCTCCTCTTTGAAGATCTGGTAGAATTCTGAACTAAATACATTTGTGCCCTGACTTTTTTTTTTTTTTTTTTTTTTTTTTTGAGATGAGAGGTTTTTTTTTAAGACTTCTTCAATTTTCTTGTCTGATATGGGTCTGGTTACATAGTTTACCTGCTCTTGTTTTAACTTTGGTCTGTGGCATATGACTAGAAAACCATGCATTTCATCTAGATTTTCCAGTGTATTTGAGTGTAAGATTTTATAGTAGAATCTGATTATTTCCTAAAATTCCTCCATTTCTGTTGTTATGTCTCCCATTTCATTTCTGATTTTATTAGTTTACATACTGACCCTTGGTCTTCATTAGTTTAGCTAGACATTTATCTATCTTGTTGGTTCTTTCAAAGAACCAGCCTTTAGTTTTACTGATTAAATTGTTTACTTTGTTTCTATTTTCTTGATTCCGACTCTGAGCTTGACTATTTCTTGACTTCTATTCATTTGGGGTAAGTTTGCTTCTTCTTTTCTAGAGCTCTGAGTCATGCTGTTCATTTGTTAGTGTAAGATCTCACAGCCGAATGTGGTGGCACATGCCTTTAATCCCAGCACTTGGGAGGCAGAGGCAGGTGGATTTCTGAGTTCAAGGCCAACCTGGTCTATAGAGTGAGTTCCAGGACATCCAGAATTATACAGAGAAACCCTGTCTTGAAAAAAAGAATCTCGCAAATTTCTTTACCAGATAACTTAGTGCTATGAAGTTTCCCCTTTAGCACTGCTTTCATTGTGTCCCATAAGATGGATATGATGTGTTAACATTTTCATTAAATTCCAGGAAGTCTTTAATTTCTTTCTAGGTAGTAAGTCAATGGTAATCATCCTAAGTGTGGTAACTCAGACCCAGCAGGATATGCATGGTATGGAATCACTAATAAGTGGATATTAGCCAAAAGTAAAAGAACAGAATACCTAAGTTGCTGTCCACAGAACTAACAAAGCTCAACAAGCTAAGTGCCCAAGTGAGGACACCTCAATCCCACTTGGGATAGAGAAGAAAAGAATCACAAGTGGGCAGGAAGGGATGGACTTGGGAAGGAAAGTCAACAGGTCAGAGAGGGAATTAGGGGGAGAGAGGACCTGATGTGGTATTGAATAAGGAAAAATGACTGAAACCCTGAGAGTCAGCAGAAAGATTGTAAACAGGCAACCTTAGGAGATAGTATGCTAGTGGGACTCTCCAGAATATACCAGAGACCTTGGAGATGAGAGATTTCCACGACTCAAAGGGAGGAACCTTAGATGAAATGTCAGAATGTAGGGAGAAGTAAATTATAGAGCCCCTCCTCCAGCAGGAAGACAGGACATCAAATGAAGGATGGGTTGCCATCCAACAGTCACATCTCTTACCCATAATTATTCATGCCTGAAAGAATTACAGGAATGATAATGGAGAGGAACCTGAGGAAAAGAAGATCAAGCAACAGGCCCAAACTGGGATGCAGTTCAAGGGGAGGTAACAAGGCCTGACACTATTACTGAGGCTATGAAGCACCCACAAAAAGGGATATACCATGACTGCCTTCAGGAAGATCTAACAAGCAGCTGAAACTGTCAGATATAGATATTTGCACCCAATCAATGGACAGAAAGAAGCAGCTGACCTCTGTTGTTGAATTGGGGAAGGCTGAAAGAAGCTGAGGAGAAGGGAGATCCAGTAGTAGTACCAGCAGTCTCAATTAATCAGGAACCCAGAGTTATCTCAAAGACTGGACCACAAACACTTGCACAGACAGCATACACCAGCTGATGTGAGGCCCCCAACACACATACAGTAGAGGACTTCTGGGTCTGTGTTCATTCAGAGATGACACACCTAACCCTCAAGAGACTGGAGGTCTCAGGGAGCATGGATGTCAAGTGGGGTGGGAGTTTGTAGACATTTAGGTGGAGACAGGGTGGGGTGGGTAGGAGGTATGGGATGGGAAGCAGCAGAAGGGTGGATGGGTAAAGAGGAGTTAGAATTTAGAGTGTAAAAAATAAGTTAAAAATAATATAAAAAATTTTAAATGTTTAAACACTGAAACCATTTATACATAGGAATGATTATTGATCCTTAGAAAATTACAGACCTGAAGGATTATAAGCATTGACAGCATAAATTATAAAACTGAATACATATGGAGAGGTGGGAACAAGATTGTATAACACAATTTTAGTGCACGAAGAACTGTAGTATAGCCTAATTTCATGTGTTAATATTAATAATAGAGACATGGTTGTAGTGGTACAGCCCTTCAGTTTCAAAATTCTAGAGGCTGAGGAATTAGAGTTAGGGATCAGCAAGTGCTACATCAAAAAATTTGACTATACAAAGAGATAGAGGATGAGAGAGAATAAAGTAAAATAAAATAAAATAAAATATAAAAAGGAAGAAATGAAGGAAGAAAAGAACTGCTCCTCAAAAAGCAACAACCAGAGGACACTCCATGCTTCAGGCACACAAGCACACTCAGGGATCACTGGTAAGTGAAACACAACATCTGTTCCAAAACAACCCAGAGGGGTTTGAGCCAGCAGGAACAGGGACACAGGAAACCTGCCCAATCAACAGCTGGGGTATATTCCTATCAGCGCCAGCCCTGCTCCACTTTGGGTGGGAATTCAGTGGATTGTCCCAAGTTACCCAGAGGACTCCCCATGTTGCAGGTGCCCTAGCACACCCAGGATCTTAGGATCACCGAGGAGAATCGGCCTCCAGGGAGGGCTCTGAACCCGGGACTCAGTTGAGAACACCATCTTGTATTCTAGGTCTCTCAGAGACCAGTCCATGCAGGAGACTGCATGGGCCACAGAAGCAACAGACCTTCTTGGACAGGGTCCCTTCAAGCCTTCATCTTCAACCAAGAGGTGGATCTGAGCTCCAGACTTTTGTGTATATTCTCTGCAAGAGGAGTACTTACCTGTAGAGAGTGCTCTGAACAGTGGCACTCAGAAGAGAGTTGGACTCCCAGGAGTGCTGACAGAGGCTAACAGAATCACAGGAGGAACAAGCTCCCCAAGAGACAGCTACAACAACTAGCACCAGAGATTACCAGATAGCTAAAGACAAACAGAATCTTACTAACAGAAACCAAGACCACTCAGCATCATCAGAATCCAGTACGCACACTACAGCAAGTCCTGGGCACCCCAACATACCCAAAAAGCAAGATTCAGATTCAAAATCATATCTCATGATGCTGGTAGAGCATTTTAAGAAGGGCATTAATAACTCACTTAAAGAAATACAGTACAACACTGTTAAACAGGTAGAAGACTTTAAAGAGAGACAAAAGTCCATTAAAGAATTAGAAGAAAACACAACCCAACAGGTGATGGAATTGAGCAAAACCATCAAAGATCTAAAAATGGAAGAAGTAATAAAGTAAACACAAAGGGAGACAACTCTTGAGATAGAAATCTTAGGAAAGAAATCGGGAACCATAGATGATTGCATAAGCAACAAAATACAAGAGATAGAAGAAAGAATCTCAGGTGCAAAAGACTCCATAGAAAACATGAACACAACAATCAAAGAAAATGCAAAATGCAAAAAAAACGATCTTATCTCAAAACATCAAGGAAATCCAGGACACAATGAGAACACCAAATCTAAGGAAAATAGGGATAGATGAGAATGAAGATTTTCAAATTAAAGGGCCAGTATATATCTTCAACAAAATTATAGATGAAAACTCCCCTAACCTAAAGAAAGAGATGCCCATGAATATACAAGAAGCCTACAAAAATCCAAATAGATTGGATAAGAAAAGAAATTCACCTCAACACTTAACAATCAGAGCAACAAATGCACTAAATAAAGATAGAATATTAAAAGCAGTAAGGGGAAAAGATCAAGTAACATATAAAAACAGAAGAATTAGAATTACACCAGATTTCTCACCAGACTATGTAAGGCAGAAGATCCTGGACAGATGTTATATGGGACCTAAGAGAACACAAATGCTAGCCCAGGCTACTAGACACAGCAAACTTTCAGTTACCATAGATGGAGAAATCAAAGCATTCCATGACAAAATCAAATTCACACAATATCTTTCCATGAATGCAGCCCTTCAAAGGATAATAAAGGGAAAACTCCAACACAAGGAGGATAATTAAGCCCTAGAAAAAGAAAGTAATCATTCAACAAACCCAACAGAAGATAGCCACAGGACCAAAATCTCAACTCTAAAAACAAAAATATCAAGAAGCAACAATTACTTAATATCAATAGACTATCAATCTCTTAATATCAATAGACTCAATTCCCCCAATGAAAAGACACAGACTAACAGATTGGCTACACAATCAGGACCAAACATTTTGCTGCATACAGGAAACCCACCTCAGAGACAAAGACTGATACTATCCCACAGTAGAAGGATGGAAAACAATTCTCCAAGCAAATGGTCCTAAGAAACAAGCCGGAGTAGCCATTCTATTATTGAATAAAATTGATTTCCAACCCAAAGTTATGAAAAAAGAAAAGGAGGGGCACTTCATACTCATCACAGGTTACATCTTCCAAGTTGAACTCTCAATTCTGAATATCTATGCTCCAAATGCAAGGACAGCCACATTCATTAAAGAAACTATAGTAAAGCTCAAAGCATATATTGCACCTCACACTATTATAGTGGGAGACTTCAACATCCCATTCTCATGAATCAACAGATCCTGGAAACAGAAACTAAACAGAGACACATTGAAACTAACACAAGTTATGAAACAAATAGATTTAACATATATCTACAGAACATTTTATCCTAAAACAAAAGGATATATCTACTTCTCACCACCTCATGGTACCTTTTCCCAAACTGACCATATAATTGGTCAAAAAACAGCCCTCAACAGATACAAAAACATTGAAATTATCCAGTGCATTCAATCAGATCACCATGGATTAAGGCTGATCTTCAATAACAACATAAATAATAGAACACCAATTTTCATGTGGAAGCTGAACAACACTCTACTCAATGATATCTTGGTCAAGGAAGAAATAAAGAAAGAGATTAAAGACTTTTTAGAGTTTAATGAAAATGAAGCCACAACATACCCAAACTTATGAGACACAATGAAAGCATTCCAAAGAGGAAAACTCATATCTCTGAGTGCCACCAAAAAGAAACTGGAGAGAGACTAGCAGCTTGACAACATACTTAAAAGATCTAGAACAAAAGAAAGGAAATTCACCCACTAGGAGTAGAGGGCACGAAATAATCAAACTCAGGGCTGAAACCAACCAATTGGAAACAAAAAGAACTATTCAAAGAATCAACCAAACCAGGAGCTGGTTCTCTGAGAAAATCAACAAGATAGATAAACCCTTAGCCAAACTAACTAGAGGGCACAGAGACAATATCCAAATTAGCAAAATCGGAAATGAAAAGGGAGATATAACAAAAGAACCTGAAGAAATCCAAACATCATTATATCTTACCACAAAAGACAATACTCAACCAAACTGACAAACCTGGATGAAATGGAAATTTTCCTAGACAGATACTAGGTACCAAAGTTAAATCTGGATCAGATTAAAGATCTAAATGGTCCAATTTTCTCTAAAGAAATAGAAGAGGTTATTAATCGACTCCCAACCAAAAGAATTCCAGGACCAAATTGGTTAAGTGCAAAGTTCTATCAGACCTTCAAAGAAGACATAATTCCAAATCTCCTCAAATTATTCCACAAGAAGGTACTGTACCCAGTTCATTCTATGAAGCCACAATTACTCTGATACCTAAACCACATAAACACCCAACAAAGACAAAGTACTTCAGACCAATTTCTCTCATGAATATCGATGCAAAAATACTTAATAAAATTCTCTCAAATTGAATACAAGAACACATCAAAACAATTATCCATTCTGATCAAATAGACTTCATCCCAAGGATACAGGGATGGTTTAATATTCAGAAATCCATTAACTTAATCCACTATATAAACAAACTCAAACAAAAACCACATGATCATCTCCTTAGGTGCTATAAAACATTTGACAAAATCCAATGATAAAGTCATGGAAAGATCAGGAATTCAAGGCTCATACCTAAACATAATAAAAGCAATATACAGCAAAACAGTAGCCAACATCAAACTAAATGGAGAGAAACTTGAAGCAATCCCATTATAGTCAGGAACTAGACAAGACTTCTCACTTTTTCCCTATCTATTTTATATAGTGCTTGAAGTACTACCCAGTGCAATTAGACAACAAAAAAAGACATCAAGAGGATACAAATTGTAAAGGAAGAAGTGAAAATATCACTCTTTGCAGATGATATGATAGTATATATATGTGAAATTAAAAATTCTACCAGAGAACTCCTAAACCTGATAAACAGATCCAGTGCAGTAGATGGAAACAAAATTAACAAATCAGTGGTCTTTCTGAACACAAAGGATAAAAAGGTTGAGAAAGAATTTAGGGAAATATAACCCTTTACAATAGTCACTAATATAAAATACCTTGGTGTGACACTAAATAAGGAAGTGAAAAATCTATATGATAAGAATTTCAAGTCTCTGAAGAAAGAAATTGAAAATGATCTCAGAAGATGGAAAGATCTCCCATGCTCATGAACAGGCAGGATTAATATAGGAAAAGAAGACTATCTTGCTAAAAGCAATCTACATATTCAATGCAATCCCCATCAAAATTCCAACTCAATTCTTCACAGAGTTAGAAAGGGCAATTTGTAAATTCATCTGGAATAACAAAAAATCTAAGATATCAAAAACTATTCTCAAAAATGAAAGAACCTCTCGTGGAATCACCATGCCTGACCTCAAGCTGTACTACAGAGCAATTGTGATAAAAAGTGTATGGTACTGGTACAGCAACATACAGGTATGTCAATGAAATAGAATAGAAGACACAGAAATGAACCCATACACCTATGGTCACTTGATCTTTGACAAGGGAACTAAAATCGTCTAGTGGAAAAATGACAGCATTTTTAACAAATGGTGTTGGCATAGCTGGCAGTTATCATATAGGAGATTGCAAATTGATCCATTCTTATCTCCTTGCACATAGCTCAAGTCTAAGTGGATCAAGGAACTACACATTAAACTAGAGACACTAAAATTATAAAGGAGAAAATGTGGAAAAATCCTCAAAGATATGGGCAGGAGGGAACAATTCCTGATCAAAACAGCAATGGCTTGTGTTGTAAGATCAAGAATCAACTAATGGGGCCTCATAAAATTGCAAAGCTTCTGTAAAGCAAAAGACACTGTCAATAAGACAAAAAAGGCCACCAACAGATTGGGAAAGGATCTTTACTAATCCTAAATCTGATAGGGGAATAATGTTCAATACATACAAAGAATTCAAGAAGCTGGGATCCAGGAAATTAAATAACCCCATTGAAATTGGGGTACAGAGCTAAACAATGAGTTCTCAACTGATGAATACCTAATGGCTGAGAAGCACCTGAAAAAATGTTCAACATCCTTAATCACCAGGGAAATGGAAATCAAAACAACCCTGAGATTCCTCCTCACACCAGTCAGAATGGCTAAGTTAAAAAACTCAGGTGACAGCAGATGCTGGTAAAGATGTGGTGAAAGAGGAATATTCCTTCATTGCTGGTGGCATTGGAAGCTGGTAATACCAATCTGGAAATCAGTCTGGCTGTTCCTCAGAAAATTGGAGTATCCAGCAATACCTCTCCTGGGCATTTACCTAGAAGATGTTCCAACTTTCAATAAGGACACAGGCTTCAGTATGTTCATAGCATCCTTATCTATAAACAGAAGCTGGGAAAAACACAGATGTCCCTCAACAGAGGAATAGGCAGAAAATGTGGTACATTTATAAAATGGAGTACTACTTAGCTATTTAAAACAATAAATATATGAAATTCTTAGGCAAATGGATGGATCTAGAGGATATTATCCTGAGTGAGGTAACCCAATCATAAAAGAACTCACATGATATGCACTCACTGATAAGTGTATGTTACCCAGAAACTCAGAATACTCAAGATACAATTTGTAAAACACATGAAACTCAAGAAGAAGAAAAACCAATGTGTGGATACTTCATTCCTCCTTAGAATGGGGAGAAATACCCATGGCTAGAGTTACAGAGACAAAGTTTGGAACTGAGACAGAAGAAGGACCATCCAGATAGAGCCCCACCAGATGATCCATCTTAAAAACAACCACCAAACCCAGACACTATTGCATATGCCAGCAAGATTTTGCTGATAAGAACCCTGATATTGCTGTCTGTTTTTGAGGGTATACCAGTGCCTGGCTTATACAGAAGTGGATGCTCACAGTCATTTATTGGATAAAAAGCATGGTCCCCAATGAAAGAGCTAGAGAATGTACCCAAGGAGCTGAAGGGGTCTGCAACCCTACAGGAGGAACAACAATATGAACTAACCAGTACCCCCATAGCTCATGTCTCTAACTGCATATGTAGCAGAAGATGGACTAGTCAGCCATCATTGAGAGGAGAGGCCCTTGGTCTTGCAGAGATTATATTCCCCAGAATAGGGGAATGCCAGAGCCAGGAAGTGGGAGTGAGTTGGTTGGGGAGCAGCTCGGGGGAGGGTATAGGGGATTTTTGGGATAGCATTTGAAATGTAAATTAGGAAAATATGTAATAAAAAAAGCAACAAAGAGATTTATCTTGAAGAGGAGTTCAGTGGAGATCTCTTATTCACAAGTGTGTATAACTTGATTTAAAAAATCTGGCTTGGTGGCGCATGCCTTTAATCCCAGCACTTGGGAGGCAGAGGCAGGTGGATTTCTGAGTTCGAGGCCAGCCTGGTCTACAAAGTGAGTTCCAGGACAGCCAGAGCTATACAGAGAAACCCTGTCTTGAAAAACCAAAAAAAAAAATCTGTAGCTAGAAATGTATTTATTTTTCATATGTAGTGGTGGACTGATTCAGTTCTATTTCTCTAGTGGAAGAAACACACAGATATCTTCTATAGTGTCAGGCTTTACATGTGTTTAGAAGGTTTTCATTCAGACCCTCAAGCTTGCATTGGAAATTCTTTTATTACCTCATGCTTTACCTCAGCCCAAAAATATTCTGGTTCTATGAATATTCTACTCATAGGCAACTCTCAGTAAGAAAGCTGAATTGGAAAAAATCAGTTTCCTTGTTCTCCAGGTTTTCATAGCCCCAGGACAGTCTACTCATATTTGATAAAACATAGGGAATGTTGGGGTAGGTTTTTCCAAGTTTATTACAAAAATATGAGGCAAATATATAGCTAATATTTGACAGCATTTGTCCATATTTTCCCAAGAAGGCCCTGATGTCTTCAACACTGAAATAAAAGCACATGTTTTTAGGAAAGTATGCCATAAATTTTATCTGTGATGCTAAAAGCCAAATAATGGATATGATAGTCAAAATAATCTATATTTTTCTCAATTTCAATTGTCATTTACTACAATGAACCCCATGAAATTATATAATAATAACAAATTCAGATCTAAATAATCCCTAGGGTTTTTTTTTTTTGTTTTTGTTTTTGTTTCTGTTTGTTTTTTCAAGACAGGGTTTCTCTGTATAGACCCGGCTGTCCTGGAACTCACTTTGTAGACAATCCCTAGGTTTTGATTACTTTTTCTGGAACAGAAAATTACAATTCCCTCTCAGGTACACGATTTTCCATTTGCTGAAAGCAACAGTGTTCTTCAGGTCACAAGAATCTTGCAGCTCAAGATGAAGGGGTGAAGCTAGGAATTCGTATGACCTATATCTGCACTGACTGCTGATTGTGCATATTTACTGAGGGCCATAGTACTGACCCTGTTCCAGCAATAAAGATAAGTCCTGGAGAGTGAATCTTTTATGTTGTTTTTGTTTTTATCTATTGTCCATTAAATATAGAGAACTGTGACAAAGTGAGGATATGTGATAAGCAGATCAAGAAAGAGCATTTTTTCATAGGCATCAGAACGGTCTCACCTGAAGAACTGAACTATGTACTCAAAGCAGAGCTCAGATGAGTGTCTTGGATTTGATGGATTTTATGATCTAGCTGTAATTTCCCCTTTTGTCAGAAACCATCCCCTATTTCAGTCTGTGAAGAACAGACTTAGAGATTTCAAAAGTTCTGATGGCCTAATGTAGGACTATAGAGCACAGCTCTACTGGCTTCCTGGGAGGCCTCCTATCATACAGAACAAGCATGTGAGTCACCCGTTGGGTACCTGAAGTTGTGATAGCTATATTATGCTTTCTGATCTCCCTCTTCTTGACCATCAGTTTACCTGAAATTAGAGTTCTGTATCTCACTTTCCAGCTTATAGATATTCCTGCCTGTTCAGAAGCCTGCTTCCACCTAGGAAAACGAGGTGAGACACCAACATATTAATGCACAGCCATGTGGTCTGTCTTCTCCTTTCTGAAATCCATCTTCCAGTCTACTTCTCTACCTGCAATTATTGATCTGTAATGCACACCCCAGGAATCATTTCTGTCTGCCTCCCAGGAGTCTGTATCCCAACTGGGAAATCCAGGTGAAAGACCCACCACCAAGTTTCCAGCATACTGGACCAACAAGATGTTCAGCACCCATAAGGCCTTCCCTGTATAAACTAAGCTCCAATTTCTGACACACATCCCTTTATGGAAACGAGAAGCTTTACTGACTTCCTGGGCCACATCACTGTTCTGCATATTGGAAGGTATGCTGAAAAATAGCACAAAAATTCCTAAAGGACAGCTACTTCAGTAGATGTCATCTTCTGAGACCCTAAGAAAATTGTGGTGATCATAATAGCCTGTTTAAAGCTGACCTGAGTGCAGATTTGGAGGAAACACTTATATTTGTCAGAACACTGGAACAGATCTCAGTATCTTCAAGGGCTAATTTTGTCAGGGCCATGATGACTTCAACTGAAAACACAGAAACTTTTAAAAGTAAAATTGTCAGACCATTCGGCACTAACAAATGCTTGAAATATGCAATGTGTACAAATCAGCTAACATTGATTCTCTGTTCTATAGCTAAGCATGTAAAAGACATTTGTCAATTCTTATATATGTGTTTGGACTTCATAATCAAACAGTAATGATGGATTATATGTCCCCAGCCTTGATATATAAAAGGATGACATGGAACAATAAGTTAAGAAATCCATGTGTCAAAAAAAAAATCATTAGATACAGTAGATATATTCATGGGTCCTCAACTTACCTGGCCAGTAGTTGCAGGTGTTAGAAATAAAAATATAAAAAATATAAGCCTTGTTACATGTAAAGTTACCATGGATACTATAACTCAAATAGGTTTCAACATTCAAAGTTTATTTTAAGTCTGATGAAAAATTTCTTCTCGCTTTTCAGCCAGTCCCTTGAGCTGTTCTCATATAAGGGGATTAGCTTTCATATCACATCTTTTGCTATCCTTCAGGCTCACTTCCTCTACAATTTCCATGTTACTAGCTAAGAGGTCTTCCTTGGTATAACCTAATCTTTATTAACCTTGAAGAAGTACATAGATTTTTCTTTTCTGTAATAATAAACCCATAGATTCTTCTCCAATGCAACACATTCCCTGACTTCTAATTTGAGCTTAACATATGCTTAAAGTATATGGAATGATATAATTTAGTAGACTTTTATAAAATCAAGTGGGTTTTTTTCTGCAGCTGTTCTAGTTGTCTCACTTAGCCAATATTTTCAAGATGTCTCCATTGATCTCATCTAAACTTCACTAACTTTGAAGAAATCCATAGCTTTTGATTTCCCCAATGCAAGACATTTCTTGACTTCCATTCTCAGATTAACACAACCATAATGTGTTTTGTATGATATGTTTTAGTAATATTTTCTAAAATATAGTGTTTTTCAAAAGCTGTGTCACCTGTCTCACTGATATTCAAAAAGATTTGTTTTATTTTGAATATTTTCAGACATCTTTTTTCTCTTTTTTATATTATTTCATTTTTATTGGTTATTTTATTACTGACATTTTAAATGGTAAAAATATTTGAGTTAATGAAGCACTATGTAATCTATCTTTGGAAATACTCATTATCCTCTTACATTTTATTATCATCTCCTTTAACTTACAGTTATGACTCTAACTTAGGATCTCTTTGTGTTCATGATTTCTGACTTGATGCTTAAGGTCTTCTCTACTTTCCTTCTTTATCATGATGTACTATAACATGGAATTCTAAACCAAATAACCACTTTCTTACATAGGCTCATTTGAGAGGGTGTTTTTATCATAGAATTAACAACTAGGACACAACCCTATCAAAATAATCTGAAATGAGATGGTTCTCTTTTGTACAAAATTCTCATGTAATATATCATCTATCATCACTAATTCATACTGTGGGCATCATAAGGTACAAGGTAAGAGGCCTTTCATGAGTCTCCATAAGAGAAATTATAGAGGAAAATCTGGTTTTATGGAAGTGACAATTGCTGTGAGTATGAGTTTCTGAATGGTCTGAGGATCAATGAAATTTTCTTCACCAAAATGTCTAATATTTAAATACTGGCATGTAACTGATGTTAAACATTTTGGCAGACTATAAAACATGCAGTTTAACCATTTTATTTCATTTCATTACTGTTTTGTGTTTATGAACACTATGCTTGTATGTGTGTAAATGCCAAAAATGAATGTTGAATATCTCCCTCAATTGTTCTACAGGTTTTCTTTGTAGATTTCCTTATTTTTAAGTTTTGGGACTCCATTTTTGGTACTTAGCTACATAATTTTATGTTTTTATATATGAGTATAAATAATACATTTTGTCAGATTTTTAAATAATTTAACTTTATGGTAGTTTTAATTTAATTTTTTGGGATGTTTGTGTATTTTTGGTTTCTGTAGAAAATATAGGACACATTGTTGAAATTAGGTCTCTTTGTGGGTCTTATGGATCAACTTCATGTGCTCTGGCTTTGCTACAAATGATGTCAGCTAAGAAGTCCCCTTACCAATTTTAGATTTTTTTCAACTTGTTTTTTAATCTCTTATTTCATGTGTGTGAGTGTTATAGATGGTGGATGTAAATCATGGATGTATCATGTGTATGCATGACAGATCTATCATGGGCATGCGATAGCAGAACATGTGAAAAGATGGTTTCAGAATATTCGAACTGGTGATATAAGTTTGTTTGCTAGAATCCCTGTACTAGAATTAGGTGCTCTATCTCAGATGAGCTAATATTAAGCCCTTTGTTATCATTTTTAAACAATTTTTAGTAGCCTTAAAGAATGAAGTTGCTTTATGGTATTTTTCAAATAAACTCAGTTTTGTCATCTCCATTGCCTTTTCCTTCCCCTTCAACCAGCCTATACGTCTTCACTATTAGAGATTTTTGTGTAGAGAACTGTATGTTTACAACAATACCCCATTTTAATTGTTTTGTGTGTGGGGGAGTTTCTTTTGTTTATTTGTTTTGGGTTGGTTTTTTGGGGGGGTATTTTTTGATTTTGGTTTTGGTTTTTGTTTTGTTTGGTTTTTTGAGACAGTGTTTCTCTGTGTAGCCCTGGCTGTCCTGGAAATCACTCTGTAGACCAGGCTGCCCTCAAACTCAGAAATCTGCCTGCCTCTGCCTCTGCCTCTGCCTCTGCCTCTGCCTCTGCCTCTGCCTCTGCCTCTGCCTCTGCCTCTGCCTCTGCCTCTGCCTCTGCCTCTGCCTCTGCCTCTGCCTCTGCCTCTGCCTCTGCCTCTGCCTCTGTCTTTGCCTCTCAAGTGCTAGGATTAAAGGAGTGCACCACCACTGCCTGGTCATTGTGTTTCTTTCTTTGTCTAGTTTCTTGAGTTCTTTGTATATTTTGGATATTCACCCTCTGTTAGATGTACAGTTATTGAAAATATTTTTCCATATTGTAGGCTGTCATTTTGTCCTATAGGCAGTGTACTTTAGCTTACAGAAGCTTTTCAGTTGCATTAGTACCATTTATTAATTTATTAACAGTACAGTGTCTAAGCTGTTGGTAACCTGTTCAGAAACTTGTTTCTTCTCTGCATATGGATTTAGGCATATTCCCCATTTTATCTTCTATTATATTTAAATGTATCCAGATTTATATTGAGTTTGTTGATCCATGTCTAATTGATTTTTTTCCACAGTGATAGGTATGGACATATTGTCATTCTACAGCATGCAGACATCAAAGTAGACCAGGACCAAATGTTGTAATGTTCTAGATATTTGTTCTTGTTCTTGTTCTTGTTCATGTTCTTGTTCTTGATCTTGTTCTTATTCTTGTTTTTGTTTTTCTAATGGTTCTATTGCTTCTTGTTCTTTCTGTTTTTGTCATTCTTCCTCTTCCTTTTCCTCTTCCTCCTCCTCCTCCTCCTCCTCCTCTTCTTCTTCTTCTTCTTCTTCTTCTTCTTCTTCTTCTTCTTCTTCTTCTTCTTCTGCTTCTGCTTCTGCTTCTGCTTCTGCTTCTCCTTCTGCTTCTGCTTCTGCTTCTCTTGCTTCTCCTGCTTCTTCTTCTGCTCCTACTTCCACTCCTGATCCAGCTTCTTCTGCTGATACTTCTTCTTTTTCTGCCTCTTCTCATGATACTGATGCTGATGCTTCTCATGGTGCTTCTTTTAATTCTATAATTTTGGGATTTTTTCAAAATCAAATGGCCCCCACTATAGGGGTTTATGTCTAGGACTTCAATTTGATTTGATTGATCAACCTATAGTGGAATATGTGTCCTTATTACAAGTTGGAATATCTTTTGGATATATGCCCAGGAGAGGTATTGCTGGATCCTCCGGTAGTACTATCTCCAATTTTCTGAAGAACTGCCAGACTGATTTCCAGAGTGGTTGTACAAGCTTGCAATATCACTAGCAATGGAGGAGTGTTCATCTTTCTCCACATCCTCACAAGTATTTGCTATCACCTGAATTTTTAATCTTAGCCATTCTGACTGGTGTGAGGTGGTGGAATCTCAGGGTTGTTTTGATTTGAATTTCCCTAATGATTAAGGATGTTGAACATTTTTAGGTGCTTCTAAGCCATTTAGTATTCCTCAGTTGATATTTATTTGTTTAGCTTTGTACCCCATTTTAATAGAGTTGTTTGATTTTCTAGGGTCCAGCTTCTTGATTTCTTTGTATATATTACATAGTAGTCCCTTATTGGGTATAGGATTGGTAAACATCCTTTCCCAGTCTGTTGGTGGCTTTTCTGTCTTATTGGCAGTATTTTTTGCCTTACAAAAATTTTATGAGGTCCCATTGTCGATTCTTCATCTTACAGGACAAGCCATTGGTGTTCTGTTCAGGAGTTATGCCCCTGTGCCCATATCATTGAGGCTTTTCTCGACTTTCTCCTCTATAAGTTACTGTGTCTCTGGCTTTATGTGGAGTTCCTTGACCCAATTAGACTTGAACTTTGAACAAGGAGACAAGAAAGGATCAAATTGCATTCTTCTACATGACAACCACCAGTTGAGCCAGCACCATTTGTTAAAAATTATTTTTTTCCACTAGATGGTTTTAGCTACCTTGTCAAGGATAAAGTGACCATAGGTATGTTCATTCATATTTGGATCTTCAATTCTATTCCATTGATCTACCTGTCTATTGGTGTACCAGTACCATGCTATTTAGATGTTGTTTGTTTGTTTGTTTGTTTTTTATCACAATTGCTCTGTAGTACAGCTTAAGGTCAGGCATGGTGATTCCACCAGAGGTTCTATTATTGTTGAGAATAGTTTTTGCTTTCGTAGGTTTGTTATTATCCCAGATGAATTTTCAAATGGACCTTTATAATTAAGTAAAGAATTGAGTTGGAATTTTGATGGGGATTGCATTGATTATGTAGATTGTTTTAGGCAGGATAGCCATTTTGACTATATCAATCTTGCCAATCCATGAGCATGGGAGATCTTTCCATCTTCTGAGATCTTCAATTTCTTTCTTCAGAGATGTGAAGTTCTTATCATACAGATCTTTCATTTACTTAGTTAAAGTCACAGCAAGGTATTTTATAATATTTGTGACTATTGTGAAGGATGTTGTTTCCCTAAATACTCTCTCATCCTGTTTATCCTTTGTGTAGAGAAAGGACACTGATTTGTGTGAGTTAATTTTATATCCAGCTACAGCACTGAAGCTGTTTATTAGGTTTAGGAGTTCTCTGGTGGAGTTTTTAGGGTCACTTATATATACTATCATATCAAATGCAAATAGTGATATTTTGACTTATTATTTCCAATTTGTACCCCCTTGATCTCTTTTTGTTGTCATATTGTTCTGGCTAGGACTTCAAGTACTATATTGAATAGGTAGGGGGAGAGTGGGCAGCTTTCTCTAGTCCCCGATTTTAGTGGGATTGCTTTGAGTTTCATTCCATTTACGTTGATGATGGCTACTGGTTTGGTTTAGATTGCTTTTATTATGTTTAGGTATGGGCCTTGAATTCCTGATATTTCCAAGACTTTTATCATGAATGGGTGTTGGATTTTGTCAAATGTTTTCTCAGCTTCTAACAAGATGATCATGTGGTTTTTGTCTTTGAGTCTGTTCATATAGTGGGTTATATTTATGCATTTCTCTATATTAAAACATTACTGCATCCCTGGGATGAAGCCTACTTGGTCATGATGGATGATCATTTTGATGTGTTCTTGGGTTCGATTTGTGAGGATTTTATTGAGTATTTTTGCATTGATATTCATAAGGGAAATTGGTCTGAAGTATTCTTCCTCTGTTGGATCTTTGTGTGGTTTAGGTAGCAGAGTAATTGTGGCTTAACAGAATGAATTGGGTAGAATACCTTCTGTTTCTGTTTTGTGGAAAAGTTTGAAGAAAGTTGTAATTAGGTCTTCTTTGAAGGTCTGTTAGAACTCTGCACTAAACCCATCTGGTCCTGAGCTTCTTTTGGTTGGGAATCGATTAATGACTATTTCTATTTCTTTAGGGGATATAGGGATGTTTAGATCATTAATCTGATACTCACACAATAATAGTGGGAATCTTGAACACTCCACTCTCATCATTGAACAGATCCTGGAAGCAGAAATTAAACAGAGACACATTGAAACTAACATAAGTTATGAAACAATGGATTTAACATATATCTACAGAACATTTTATCCTAAAACAAAAGGTTATATCTTCTTTTAGCACATCATGGTACCTTCTCTAACATTGACCATATAGTTGGTCATAAAACAGACCTCAATGGATATAAAACTATTAAAAATATCAAATTATCTTTTCAGATCACCATGGACTATTGCTGATCTTCAATAACAACATAAATAATAGAAATCCAACATTCATGTGGAAGCTGAACAACACTCTACTCCATGATAACTTGGTCAAGGAAGAAATAAACAAAGAGACTAAAGACTTTTTAGAGTTTAATGAAAATGAAGCCACTACATACCCAAAGTTATGGGACACAATGAAAGCTGTCCTAAGAGGAAAACTCATAACCCTGAGTGCCTCCAAAAAAGAAACTAGAGAGAGCATACACTAGCAGTCTGACAGCACACCTAGAAGCATGAGAACTAAAGGAAGCAAATTCACTCCAAGAGGAGTGAATGGCAGCACACCTACAAGCATGAGAACTAAAGTAAGCAAATTCACTTCAAGAGGAGTAGATGGCAGGAAATAATCAACCTTAGGGCTGAAATCAACCAAGTGGAAACAAAAATAACTATTCAAAGAATCAACCAAACCTGGAGCTGGTTCTTTGAGAAAATCAATAATATAGATAAACCCTTAGCCAGAATAGCTAGAGGGCACAGGGACAGTATCCTAATTAACAATATAGAAATGAAAAAGAAGGCATAACAAGAGAATCTGAGGAAATCTAAACCATCATCAGATCCTACCACAAAAGGCTATACTCAACAAAACTGGAAAACCTGGATGAAATGGACAATTTCCTAGACAGATACCAAGTACCAAAGTTAAATCAGGGTCAGATTCATGATCTATACAGTCCAGTTTCCCTTGGGTGCGATACTTTTATATAGTTTTGGGGTGGGTAAGTGTCTGAAGGCAGGCATTTCTCTTTGGTTTGGTCTGAGAGCTTTGGGAAAACCTTATTTGCATGTGGGAGGGCTTGGTGCTGCTCCTACTTGACTGATGTCCACCTACTTCTCTGTGGGGTGGCTGTGCAAGTTTGTAGCTATATGACAGAAGCCATGGAGCCGGGAGGCATGGCCAAACACATGCTGTCTTATGCGGTTGGAAGTCACCACCCAACAGGTCACCAGGGTACCAGACATTTACTCAGCTGAAGACCAGTGTCTTTATGCACAGGCCACCATCCCCCATCTTGCCATTATTGTGTGGGGTTCAGTGTGTGTTTTGAGCTTTATTAAAGTTTCTTTTACTGAATTGGGTGCTCTTGCATTTCGGCAAAGGTGTTTAGAATTTCTACTTTCTCTGGGTGTATTTTCCCCTTGATTGATATGACATGTCCTTCTTCACCATGCTTGATAATTTTGAAATACTCTCTGTCTTTGTAACTGAGGTGTGTTTCTCGTATGGAGCAAAATGCTGGATCTTGTTTGCTTATCCTATCTGTTAGTTTATGTCTTTTTAATATTAAAGAGGGATGACTTTTAGTTCCTGATATTTTTGTTGTTGTTGTTGTAGGTGACTTTATGTACTTGTGGCTCTCTGCTTTTGACTTTGCTGTGGGATGCTTAATATCTTGTCAATTCTTTGGTGAAGGTACCTTTCTTGTATTGGAATTTTCCTTACTGGATCCTCTATAGTGCTGGTTAGATAGATAGATAGATAGATGATAGATAGATAGATAGATAGATACATAGATAGATACATAGATAGATACATAGATACATAGATACATAGATAGATACATAGATAGATACATAGATAGATACATAGATAGATACATAGATAGATACTGTTTGAAATTGTTTTTTTTTTTTCCTGGAATGTTTTGTTTTCTCCATCTATGTTGATTGAGAGTTTTGCTGGGTATAGTAGCCTGGGCTGGCATTTGTGTTTTCTTAGACTCTGCATGACCTCTGACCATACTCTTCTGGCTTTCATGACCGCTGTTGAGAAGTCTGGTATAATTCTGATATGTCTATCATTGTTACTCGGCCTTTTTCCCTTGCAGCTTTTAATATTTGTTCTTTGGTCTGTACATTTAGTATTTTGATAATTATGTGACAAGAAGATTTTCTTCTCTAGTCCCATTTCTTTGGTATCCTATAGGCTTCTTGTACCTTTGTGGCCATCACTTTCTTTAAGTTGGGGAAGTTTTCCTCTATGATTTTGTTGAAGACATTTTCAGGTCCTTTGAGATGGAGTCTTCTGTGATTCCTGGCCTCTTTCTTAGGTTTTATTCATTTCCTGGATTGTATTGATTTGTGTTGTCTTTATTGCTTCTAGCTCTACTTTTAGGTCTTGGATGGATTTATTCAATTCCTTCATCTGCCCGTTTTCCCATATTTCTTTCAGTGGGTTATTGATATTCTCCTTAAAGGACTCTATTATCTGCATGAGATAGGACTTTAGGACAGATTCCTGAATTTCAACTGTGTTGCTGTATTCAGGGCTTGCTCTTGTGGGAGAACTTGATTCTGATGATATCCCTGTATTTTAGCTTCTGTTTCTTATGGTCTTATGCTTGCCTTTCACCATCTGAATATCCCTGCTGTTTGTTGGTCTGAGTGGCTTTATGGAGTCTGGCTCTCTTGTCCATGTGTTGTCCCTAACAATAATAAAAATATATAAACAACTTGACTCCTATGGTCATAAAAAGAGTAAAAACTTCTGGGGAGAGAGTAGACTGATAAGGTATTTTGTATTATGTGATTATATGAATTTCAGTTATGATTTGAGTTCCTAACAGATTGAGATAACATATTCCGAAAGGTAATACATAACAGACATAAATGAAACATTGAGCTACATATGGAACTTTGTTCCAAGACTTCATAGTCACTCTTCCATATATTATAGGACATGAATTGTAGAAAAATTTAATCTGAAGAAAGCTGTATGTAAGAATGGATAGAGGTAATAATTAATGTCGTTATATGTGGGGTACTGGGGATGTCCAAATATAACCTAATTAGTCCACAGTATGTCATATATGCTAGTTCAGTCTTTGCCTTAATATATCCATTCTATTTTATACTCCAGTCATCATGATTCCCAACAAGTTGCTACTTTGAACATTGTAGAAAATTTTAGATATTTGAATGTTTTGGGGACAGAAATCACCAGTCACAGAACTTTAAAAGATTTGCTTACAGGTACTTATAGCCTATAAAATCTGCCTTGTCATTCTCCAAGATGTGAAAAGTTGTCAATATTTTCTTTAGTCTCTTCCTTCTTTTATTCTTTCTCTGTCATAATAGACATAAATCTACTGAAAACCACTGAAGAATACTGGCTGCTTTGAAGTATGCTTTTTGTTTGTTTGTTTTTTGTTTGTTTCTTGTTTTTGTTTTGTTTTGTTTTTTTCTGAGATATGGGTTCTCTATATAGCACTGGTTGACTTGGAACTCACTCTGTACACCAGTCTGGCCTCATACTCAGAAATCTACCTGCTTCTGCCTAACAAGTTCTGGGATTAAAGGTGTACACAGCCACTGCCTGGCTGCTTTTAAGTGTTTTATCACATCAAGGAAATTTCTCATATCCAAGAGAAAATAAAATAATGCAAATAAAGAATATTTACTTCACTCCAGATCAACTCAGATAACTGTTGACTTACATATTCATCAGAGTTCGTTATATTAATGAAATATTGAACTGCGTATGTATTATAAATTTTTATAATTTTCTCTTAAGTTGGAGTCTAAGAATTAAAATATTATTTTAGTTCCAACAAGTAATTTCTTGAATCCACAAAACATGTGGCATATATACTAACAATTGGATAAGAGAATAGATAGAGAGACAGGGGTTGATTAATGAAAGATACATAGAATATAGAAAATAAAGAGATATAGTGGGATAGTTGATACTGATTATATATATATATATATATATATATATATATATATATATATATATATATATATAATAAGTATATGATAGTTATATAGATGGTGGAAAATTATAGATGCAAGTTAAATAGAAGATAGACAGAAAATAAAAAGATAAACAGATGGATAGGTAGATGAGAGATAGGCAGATAGATATATGGTATACAATGATAGATCATTCAAACATGCATACATATATACATATATAAATATATACATTTTACATCCAAAGAAAGAACAAGACTAAGAGATTGCCAGAGAGAGAAACAGACAGAACAATACAGAGAAACCATCTATACTGAAAATAAAATCATAAAAAAAGAAGAATGGAGAAGCCACTAGAGTCAACTCCTAAACCACACATTTCAGATGCTCACGTACTCAACTTTACTACCGAGAAGGAACCCAGCCAAAATGAAGGAGCCTATAATAGTCTAAATATAACCAAATATAATAACATAACAAACTTGAATGCATGGCACACAGGTGGTTATAAAAATAGACATTAGCATTACCTATTTTCTTTATTTTCTGTTTGATAGAATGCACTTTCTTCAAGGGGGATTAGATATCCTAACAACCATTTGTTGTTTTTTGTATAATCCTTACTTAACTATAATAATTTTTTAATGTTAATGCCTCATGAGCTGATCCCACTAACACAATCATTTATATGTATGTAAATGTATTTATATATTTGTATGTATACATATGCTCATATTCAAACATAACTCTTGTTTTCAGCACTCACTAAGACACAGCATTTTTCAACAAGCAGCTCATTGAATAAAACTACAACAAATCAAAATATAGAATTGTGAAGATTACTCAAAATTATATCTGTTCACCATAGTCTTATACAAAAGCTCATTGTTCATTAGTGACAAGGGGACATTGGACTTCAAGAGCAGTGAATTAGAAAATTTGTTGAGTGTTTGGATCTCTGGAATGTAAGTAGCTTTTCATAAAGACATATAAATTTTACCAACATGCCTCTTCAAAATGACTTGAACAACAGAAGCAATAAATCTATATTTATGAGTGTAACTATACTGATGCTGATAGCAATATCTCTAGCTCTATACTAAAAAATTATGATATCTATATTTATCTATATGTTTTGGATAGATAAATAAGTAGAAATAGAGTGATAGATATAAATAAAGATAGAAATATAGTGATTTTTATTTGTTCAAAACTCACTAAGCAAGAATAGAAGCATTTTGTTCTAACATGATACTATATAATTTCTGTCCTTGGACATTTGTTCTAAATTCCTCTTGGTCAAAAGTATGTAAGTACATTCACCATTTATAAGCCATGACAGAAAAGATTTATTTTTAAAAGTTCTTTCTAGATTAATAAGTTTAGTCATTATTGATAAGCCACGATGGAACATGTTAGCCTTTATAATCATTTTTCTTATTACCTCTACAACTCAATATTTAAAAATCTAGAAAAATATTTTTTCCAAGTAATGACAATGAGTCTCAGAATAGAAACACTTATATAAGTGTGAATAGTCAGATTTCAAATATATGGACACATGAGATAATTTGTCACAATCTGAATATATGCTGAGTATAGTTCACTCTAAATGAATTGTTCTAGATTGACTCATATTTTATTTTCAGTAATAAAATACATTTCTATATAATTCTATTTAATATGTTATTATGTAACATGTTGTTCAATGAAATAAAATGTTTTTATTTTCAAAAGAAACTACAGTTAAATAATGAAGTCTCTTGTTATTTAGTATAACCACATAACCTTAACATTAAAATATTAAAAATTACCTAATGTCTTGATATCTTTAGAAATAGCACTTTATTTTGAAATCTGGTGTATTGAAAATAAAATATACAGAACAGTAGAAATTAATAATATAGCAATAAAATTTCTTGTATAACTTATTAATAGACATTAAGAAACTTTATTTGGATGGATATTTCAAAGTAAAAATGATAGTAATTCAGGCACAGAGAACATGCAAATTAGAGTTTATGAGCAAATTAAAATCAGAAAATGAAAAGTAAGAATTTAAATCAAAGAAAATTTTAAATTTTCAGCAATGTCCAGTTACTGTGCCAACAATTCATAGACTCAATGATTCATAGACTTTTAAGGAACCAGAGAACAGATGTGGTTTTAAAACATGAAAAAAAAAGAAATCATACAAAAACACTGTATTAAAATAGGAAAAAGAAATAAAATTTGATAGAGTCGCATTCATATTATAATTATATAATATATGTTTAGAATGGTATAGGGAATGATTCAAACTTTTTATCAATGTTCTTCACATAGAACATAAATTTTATCAATGTTCTTAACATAGAACATAAATTTATCATTAACTACATACATATATCATACAATATTCCTATTCCTTCTAGAATGCATTTTGTCCCTGATATGATGAAATGCATTCCTGTCTGGTCTGATCAAGATAATGTAACACTTAGGACCAAATATGAATCCAAGAAGAACTGCACTGGAAGCTAAAATAGTGAAGACCTCCATAGCTACCATGACCTTCCCCTTGGTGCTGTGGTAGACAGGAAGAAAGGTGACCCAGACACAAAAGAACACCAGCATGCTGAATGACAGAAATTTTGATTCATTGAATGTGCCAGGCAGATTTCTAGAAAAGAAGGCTATGATATATCCTCCAAAAGCCAAGGAGCATAGGTATCCCAGGACACAGTGGAAAACAAAAGATGAGCCCTTGTTGCAAAAAATGATGATATGTCCATGTTCAGAATGAAAATCATTGTCAATGAATTGAGGAGAGATTGCCATCCATATTCCACAAAGAACAAGTTGGATCAGGGTGCAGATAGGAATGATGTAGTTTGGGGCCCTTGATATCATTAGCCACCTCACCATTCTCCCTGGAAAAGTGGCCTTGAATGCAATAACAACAATAATAGCTTTGGCCAACACAGTGGCAAGAGCCATAGTGAATGCAACACCAAATGTGGTCTGCTGCAGCATGCAGGTGGCCAGGTTGGGCTGACCAATGAAGTTCAAAGAGCAAAGGAAACAAGGTGAGTGTGATGAGCAAAATATAACTCAGAGCTTGGTTATTGGCATTGACAATAGGAGTATCTCTGTGTTTCACAAAGACACCAATAACAAAGGCTGTGAGTGCAGATAAGCACAGAGCTATGCTGGCCAGAGTCATCCCCAAAGATTCTTTATAGGCCAGAAAGATCACAACTTTCTGGAAGCACTGGTTTTTCTCTATATTTGCATAATGACTCTCCAGACACTTCACACACTGATCAATATCTGCTTAGAAATGTAGTCTGTGATGAAATCATGAGTTTAGTCTGAAATAATCCCCCCCCTTTTTTCTGAGATATTTCTCTCCAAATGAACTTCGACAAATTTCACTTTACTTGACTTTCTCAGGGACAAATAATAAGTACACCGTTGTTAATAATTATGTACTCATAAAGTACTCCTTCTTTTCTATATTTCTTTTAGTATTTATGGTCACATATAATAGGTTTTCATCCAATCATTCCATCACACTCATTCTCTTACCTAAGTTGTCTATGCTTCTATAGAAAATGATGTCACAACTTCCAATCATCAACTTCCAGTAGATTCTCTTTAAATCCATCTTCCTTATAGTGACTTAAATTGAATTAGCCTAATGCTTTTCCTCTGTTTACTTATGAAATTCTGCTTTTATGCTAATTGTATATCTCTTTTAGTATTAAATAGTATGTTTTGCAAGCAAAAATGTGATTATATAAACTATGTAGGATTTTTGAAAGAAGTAAGTAAATTCTATTTTTTTAAAATTAAATCTACTCTAGGATCAAAATTAGTTGATATGGAAATGCTGAGCAATATTTTTCCAATGTTGAAGATATCATACTTGTGCATATTATCTCTTCTTCTAATTGAACAATCTATATTCCATAACTTCTCTGAGATTTTTATTTCTCTGCATTACAGATGGTTTACATTGTCTTTACGTTATAATTCCATATAGCGTTTATATGACATAAAGATAGATGATATAAAAATAATCCCAATACTTAATTATGGTAGACAGTAAATAAGCTGTGTAAATCAAACAAAAATTTTCAATTACTAGACTTGTATGAAACGGAGGTACAATATTTTATAATTTATAATTGGTAGGACATAAAATTATTAATTATTTATGTAAATTTTTATAATATTAGCAATGATAGGGTAGGAAAAAGTGTTGTATTCAAATCCTAGATATGCAACATTAAGCATGTTAAATGAATGATTTAATTTTAATGTCCTACTATTTTCAGCAAATTTTATGGTTTATATGGATATTGACTATGTACATGTGATATATCTTTCATGTCTGTGGCTATTTTTGACTTTTAAGTTTTTCATAGTGTTTATTGTTGGGTAAAACCTTTGATATCAGTCAAGTGATATTAGGAAGTACTGAAGTTTCAATCTGTGATTAAGTAGCATGTTTTGTGGATATGGAATTAAAAAGATATGACATTGGAAGTGATCATGAAATCCCATATACTACCTCTGTTAGAGCCTACCTACAAAAGTTTAAAATACGAGGAGAATTGGGTGTTGGGTGAATAGAGTTACTTGAGCAAGGAAACACTATCTTGAAGGCAATAAGTTGATATATAAAATTATTCTTCATAGCTCCAAGTAATTTTTTGCATGTTAGAAATTCTATGATTTTAGGCTATAATTAAAGGGTATTATAAAAATCTGATAGTTACTACTTTAATACTAGAAGAAATCTAGTCACTAGCTATAAAATGCATTCATGGTAATTATGCCCTCACAGCCCCTTTCTGTGTATAACTTTACTTATATTATATTATATTATATTATATTAATCTGCCATATTATACCCAGCATACTCTCATATCAGCATTATCATAGAAAAGAATGCTAAATACCACAGAACTATTTGGAATGAATAATGTGAATACATTTCAAAGGTTGATTCTGTGGATTGCATGAAGGCACTATTAACAGTTACTTATTTTATAACTGACAGTAAATTAAACAGCAAACCTTCATTTATTGAACATATTACTTTCTAGAATGTAACCAAAATCACAACAATTATAAAGATAACAGTATATCTTTCAAAAGTTGTCTCCTTGTGGGGATCAACTTTTATTTAGTTGAATTGAAAGCTCTTAAAAGACTGTGCATAGTGAAATGAGAATCTTCTACAAAGGAGGATTAGAGGAGAGTATGGCTAACTGCTTTCTCTCTAATCACGCAAATCATGTTGTATAGTTCATCAGTTCAGATTCTGTGTATTTATATGATGATGAGTTACTCTTTACCACTTTGAAATTGACATTAAAATTTTATTAAATTTTACTTAATTAACTTTATATCTGATCATTAAAAATATTGCTCCTTCTTTGTGTAATGTAATTAGAGTGTAAGATAACAAAATTCTGTATGAATTATATGATTCTATGTCAATAAAATTAAGCTAATTTAAAATAATACAGACTAGAAACAATGAGTCTAGCATTATCATATAACTGATATAAACTAAGTTTTCAATTTGATGGTTACAACATTATTATTCTTTGGGTTTGTCTTATTTTCTCTATACTTTCTATGTCTCTACAACTAGGTCTCTTTCTTTTTCTCTATATGTACATATATGAATATTCATATATAAGTAGGACTGTGCATATATATGTATATACATATACAAATATATATGTATATACATATATTCAAATATTATATATATATATATATATATATATATATATATATATATATATATATATATACACATGTGTTTCATGTCTACATCTTTAATCCATGTAAAAAACGCCCACCTTCCCGCCTTGCCTGCAAGAAAGGAATAGTGGGCCAGAATTCTTCTGCAAGTATCTCTTTATTAATCCATGTGGAGAAAGAGGAAGAGAAAGAGAAAGCGTCTGTAGAAATACCTTGTTCAATCATACCTCAGTGTGACGTATGTCGCTTGGGTTGGCTGGCTGCTCTTTACCTCAAGATATGCCCCGGGAATGGGCGGTGACTTGTGGCTTTGTCATAGACGCACGCTTGTTTACGTATCTAGGCAACCGGCGCTGGAGCGCGAACTCGGGAGCCGCGATGGGCGGTGACTTACATGATCTCGTCACAACGCCTGCGCGCTGAGCTTGTTTACATTTTTAGGCAACCGGCTCCTAGGTAACCCGCTCGGGAGCGCACCGGCTTGGGAGCAGCTTTAGCGCGCGGCTCCCTACAAATCCACGTGCTAGATATTCACTCCTAAAATCAACAAAACAGAAAACTGAGCCTAGTAGCAAAGAATTGTCACATGATAGCAAAATGCTCATGAATTAATATAGTTATATTGGCAGTGAATTATTAATCACAGGAGTCATATGTAAAGTGAATGACAATAGTCCTTTTCTCTATACATATTTGCTGTGTTTCTAAATAAAATAAAAGCTCACTCCCTAGATCTTAGCAAAATGTTAGTCTTACATTTGAAAGAGTGAAACAAATTAATCTATTTTATTTAAAGATCAAGTCTGTGGTATCCACATATAGCTATAGAACATAGAAAAGAATATCCAAGTAATAAAAAAAATCCCTGTGACAATGACAACAACTGTAAACTGCTCTTGATTAGTCTCAGACAGAAATTTTCTATGTAATGTTTTCCAAAAAGTTTAATCAGTTGTCTAGTCTTAGTTGTTCTATTGCTGTTTGTTTATAGATTTACACTGTTAGGCCATTTCCTTCATATCATGAAGCATGAAAGCATCGAAGTAGAGATGACACTGGAGAACTAGATGAATTCTGACATCCTGACTGAAAGCAGAAGTCAGACAAAAGAGAGAACCTAGATGTCATATTTACTTTAAAATATCAAAGCTTGCTTCTAGTGACACATCTCTCCCTAAAAGTTTGATCACACACTCCATTCTTTCCTGAAGATTCCAATAATAAAATGTTTTGTTAAAATCATATTATTGAAGGGATGGTTTGATCCGCGCCCCGTCCCGTCCCGCAGGAAGAAGACACAGACCACTCGGGTTCCTCGACTTAAGTTTGTTTACTCAGTATTATGCATGCAGTTACAGCTTAAGCGTAAAAGTAAATTCAGTTCTCCCTCTCTTCTCTGGAACTATCCCCACCGGGAGCAACCAATTAAACCCTATCCTGACCACACACAGAATGCCACGTAGCTCCTGCTCATACGCCAGGAATTCTCGGGCTTCAACTTCACATTCTCGGGCTTAGAATCATGTCACTGCCAACACAGCCTAATGCCATATAAGGAGTTATTTATGCCAGCAAGACTGATAAGGCTGAGGCAGGCAGCGCCATCTTCAAGGCACGGCCGCTAGGCTCCCTACAGGATGGTAGAAATCTAGCAATCTCTACAATGTGCAAATAATTACAAGAAAGCTGTTTTATGAAAACAGTAGGAATTGCCCCTATGAAGTCATAGCACATGAGACAAGTAATTAGAGGTCTGTATGCCTAAGAAAGACCAAATTCCCATATAGAGAGTAAAGAAAGACAAAAAGACACCCACCACAGAAAGTGAGATACAGGCAATTGGTAGCTGTTGGGAGAAGAGTCATTTTTTAGCACGTATCCCATGGTTGATTGACCACCTTCAAGAGAGATACACATACACACACAGGAGTAGATGAGGATTATATATAGTTTTAGATTAATTAAAATATTTTGGGGAGTTAGGATAGAGCTGACTAGATACGGAAGGTTTGAGAGGTTTGAATATAGTCAAAACACATTGTCCAAAAATTATCAAAATATGAAAAATTAAAAGAAAATACATTTTAAATTTTATATTTTTATACAAGATTTTTATATTTATATTTTTATATTTATATATTTTAAATTTAATATTTAAAACATGTAGGAAAAGTCACCAGTATGAAGATCTGAGCCATGGATAAGTCTTAAAAAATTATTGAAATGCAGCTGTAAAAGCAAATTGATTCTTTGTCAATATATGTTAACCTGAAATAAAACATATTGTGAAGTATACCAGAAATACTTATTTTTTGCTACAATCAATATTTGAAGTGAATAAAAGATATAAAATAAGTATGACTTTTAATAGCTCTGGTGCGTTATTGCAAAGGGATGATAATAAATTTTGACATTTAAGTTCCCAAACAAATAAATGAAGATATTTATCACGATTAGAATTAACATCATTTTTATTGGCTAGTGTATTATGGCATCCTATGAAGAACTGGGAAAGATTTCTGTAAAACCTGTATTTACCTGTATCATTAGAAATCTCATCTTCTGCACAAGGAGTGCAATTGCAGCAGCAGATGGCCTTGCCCTCTAAGGTTACTTTCCTGAATCCAGGCCCACAACTCTTACTGCACACAGACTGAGGGATCTGAGAAAAATGAAAGGAAATGTATCTAATGCTTAGGGTTTTATAGAAAAATTAAAAACCAGAGTTTTTAAATGTTATAAAATAAATTCCCATGTAATCTTCCAAGTACAGAGGGTTATTTAGAAAAGATATTGAGAAGCAACTGTGTTTAAATCTTTGTCTGATAATTATCAGATTGGTAGATCATTTAGAAACATAATTGAATAGGGACAAGGTTGTAAACAGCAGGCCACAGGGAAGATGATATAAAGACCATGGTTTCTCTCCTTACTGATATTATCTCTATACTTATGACATTGAGTACCTTTATTTTTACAATATTTGTGAATCTTGATTATCAATTGACATGTTTTAGAATGGACACAGAAACAAAGGTATTTGTATTTGTATTTTTTAGCAAGAAATAAACAGATAAAATTAGCTAGGTTGAAGAGGGCCTCTTAAATTTGAGTAACACTTTTATTGGATAATATCTAAGGACAAATGTATAAAAAAATAGAAGAGAGCTGCATTATTCATGCCTTTCTGGATTCAGAGGATATTATATCATCTGAAACATCATACATCTGCAAATCATACATTTCCTAATATAATTCCCTACACCCTCAAATTGTTTCTTAAATTATTTCATCTATGTATTTAAGTATAGAATTCAGTCAAACCAGTAGCTTACACAGGTACACACTATATAGTTGTCCTTTTCCAGAGGTGAAAAAGCTACACTAACTGATCATGGGTTGAAATTTCTAAACAAGATTGTCAATGGACCCATTGTAAATATATGTACAGTTAAGGAATACTAACACATTTATTATATGTCATTTAGAATAAAAACATTCCCATATAGGTTAAAGTATTTGGTTGCAGATTTCCATATTTTTGCATTTTTGGGTGGTTATTGAAGCCTTAGGAGTCTCAGACATGCTTGCTCAATGATCTCAATGTGGTTAGAATTGAAACATTTAAATACTTTCCTGAGATAAAAGTTCCTCATTTCATTTACTGTAAGTATGGGTATATGGAAATATTATCTTTCTTTATCTCAACCTGACTTCATGAATACACCTTGTTGTCATGGAGTTTCATATTTCTGGGACCATGAGCAAAAAAATTGTACTTTTTCTTCCATGAGTCATGACTGGTCATTTTGTGTGATCATACAAAAAAAAATGTTTATCATGTTTCGTGTTACTGTTTCCAAATGGGAAAGTTATATAAAGCACAGTATTATTTCAGAGATGGAAATATCCTGATCCAATGTGTTGATAATTTGGGACAAATAATATTCATATGAGTGAACATTGTGTGCCTTATTTAACATTGAATACTTACATTAGTCTGAATCAAGGAATGAGAAAACCTAATACACTACTATTACCTTTGTGTTACTCTATGATCTTAATCAAGAGTGATTGATCTTCAGTCAGAAAACAAGTGTCATTTTATCAGAAAATAAAAATGTATTATTAACATAAGCATAAAGCATTGATTAAAGATATAACTCACATCTGAAAATCCTTCTGGCCATTGGATCATCTCTTCAGATAAGGATAACTGTTGGTCCTGGGCAGCATTTGCAGAAAAGGATCCTATTTTTACCCTTAGTCCAAGACCCTTTGGTAAATTCCAAAGATTAAGAATGTCATATTCTGCTTTTAGTTTCTGTATCCAATCTAAACTCATGTTGTTTCTCTCATCAATTTCCTTCAAGAAAGTATTAAACTGAAAGAAATCCATGAATTTATATTACACTGTGTTCAAGAAGCAAAATCAACCTATGCTTTAGAATTTGTCTTATTGTTCTTAATTTCTGATGTGAAAGTCAAATTAATGAAGTGTCCAGTAATGTTGAGTAAATGAATTCCTGAATGAGTGGGATATAATTCTGCTTCTGAATGCCCATCAGTTTCATAGAGAAAATTATGAATTACCCTCAGGTAATGAATCAATGGCTTCTGACTCATGCCATGATGCTTTCTTTGAAACCTAGTTAGACCCGTTTGCTTTCAGATTATCTTCAGAGATGAAGAGTCTGTCATGAGGGTGTTTATGTCTCAAAGCTAATTTAGGGAATTATTTAAGACAAAAGCACTATCGTTGTTCCACTTAAGTGTCCACTCACATATTCCTATTGTAATAAATATATATACTACTGATTTTATTGCAACTATTACCATGCAAATATTATCTATCTAGTTATTGACCACATGAAACTGGTGTTGACTATGAAAATATCAGCCTAGTATCTTGTATTCCATGTCTCAGCAGCACAGTCTTGAAACTGCCTTCACTTCTAGATATATTTCAAAACCCCCAAATTCCTATGATTGTTGAGAAGATAAACAAAATTTTACAATCCATAATTTACTATCAATGCACACCTCATATACCAGAATGATGAAAATACAATTTAGTACAATGGTTATTAACTGCCAGGCAAGAAACACAACACATTTCCATTTTCATGGGGTTGTATTTGTACTTGTTAAATACTCATCACATGAAGACTGTGAGCCAGAGGATACACGGTATTATAGATAGTCTTGCTTTCTTCACTAATCGCTATGTCAACTATATGACAAGGTAATATATCCAAAGATGCATTGGCTTGACAGTTAGCCAATAGTCGACAATCAATATCAGAAAATGAGCAACTGAAGAACAAATGCCACAACTTAGGAAGATAAATATCTTCTGGGTATTTGTAAGGATTAACTGTTGGAATGAAATTGGTAAACTCAAAATTCTCTCTATTAGGATGAGTAAAAATTAAATTCCCATGAAATTAGTCTAACAAGAAATAATCAGGCTGGTCGGTAACACAAGGTTCGATGTTCATGACCCAGAATTTCAATGTCAATAACCTTTGCCTAATATTTCTCATTAGACCTTCTAGAGAATCAATGTCACCTTATATAATTATGACATTTACCTCATCCATATTTTCCCAGAATTTTCTAAAATGTGAAGTCCGGGTGACAGGGATCATTTTAACAAAAGCTATGCAGACTCCTTTTCTCTGCATCTGTTCTTTGATTTCTGGTAGACATTTATTCCCTTTGTTGTCTTCTGGAAGGATGAGACCAACCCAGTACTACCTAAAATGAACCACCAAAGATACAATGCCAAGTGAAAGTGATGTATATTTTGGGGCCATCTGGTAGAGAGAAAAATACTGACTTCGGTCACTCAAGTTGGGATCATAAGGTCCAAAGGAAAGCTGAACCAAATGAAAAAAAGAATATTAAGATCAAACACAATTTTATTCCTGAAACAACAAATGACATGAGGAAAAGAAAAATAGCTTTATTCCAATTTTAAAAGAAAATTACTGACTGGCCAGTTAGTTTCAGAGAACTACCAAGTTCCATTTACTTGACTATCATTTCTCTTGCATGCAAGAGAAATTTGTTTCATTTCGATATCTCTGGATACTTGTTTTGCTGCTTTAATAATTCAAATACCCCTCTTGTAGTTGGAAAAACACCTATATTATCAATGAAGATATGTGATTCCAAATTCTCACACTCCAAATTTTCTCACCTGTGGAAATTTGAAGAGTTGAAATAAAGTGCTAATTTGGGCAGATGTTGTCCAAGATGTTCCTGTTAGTGCAGCAGAAATTTTTTTCTTGTTACAGTTGTAGTTTGGCAAAACCTTTTTCTTCCTCCTATTTGTGAGCCAATTAAAAGCAGTCATGAGAGTGTCCTTCTCAGTGAATTGGACATTGTAGAAATCAAATCCAAGTGATATATTAGGTAAAATATTGGGGTTATCATTGATCTCCTGAATGGCAAAGACCAGAGCAAGGATATACTGGTAGTTCTTAAAATTATATCTGTGTAAATGGCAAAAAAATACATGAGGAATAGCACATAGACCACATATTGAGTAGAGTAAACTTTATAGTTCATATTTATTTCCATAAAATATATAAAAATATACTCTATGAATAGTTGGAATTAGATTGGTTATATAGGTCAAGATATGGCAAGTTTAGCATTACCACTCTTACTTTTATTTCCTCAAGGCATGCTGTATTATTTTTATTATATGATACCAAATAATTTCAGTCAAAAATTAGATAGCACTTTCTCCCAAAATAACAGCTATTTTGTTATTTTGATATTGAAATTCTGAAATCTTCAGTTATAAAAAAACTATTACTTTTTAAAAAAGTCAATCACATTTTAGAAACAATATTTTTATTAACTAGTAATTCAAGATTAACTAATATATATATATATATATATATATATATATATATATATATATATATATATATATATATATAATGTTTTTCAAGACAGGGTTTCTCTGTATAGTCCTGGCTGTCCTGGAACTCACTTTGTAGACGAGGCTGGCCTCAAACTCAGAAATCTGCCTGCCTCTGCCTCCAGAGTGCTGGGATTAAAGGTGTGCACTACCACACAGAGCTACTAATACATTTCATGTGGAGTCACTTGTCCCACGCTACCTCCCGCCAGCAGGAACGACGCGGCACACAACGGATCCTTCTGCAGCAAAGCTTTAATGCGTCTTGAGAGTGAGACCATCAGCTTACAAGGGGAAGAATGGAAGGACCCTGAGCCGCACAGGGCCCGAGCTTATATAGGGTTCGGCTACCGCCTAGGACGTGGCAATCACTCATTGGCAGGCCAGATTACCTC
>LR753540.1:90592-117467 GCA_902729485.2 Mus minutoides | reverse complement strand
AGAGAGAGAGAGAGAGAGAGAGAGAGAGAGAGAGAGGAAATATAATTTAATAGTCTTTTCTAAAGTACAGTGTTTTTCATCAGACATGGTACCTGTCTCACTGACTTTCAACATTATTTAGTTAATAATGCATATATAAACTATCTCTGAGACATCTGACATCCCTCTTAAGTTTTATGATATCTGCCATAAAGTTGAGTTTGGTATTTCCACAAATGTTTAATCTGTATGATTGTATGGAAAGAATATGATATATTGTATGTAAAATATATAAAACATTGTTTCATTTTTCTGGATATATATGCCTTAGCATTTTAAGTTTCAATTTGTAAAGGTATCCTGTTTTGGATAGCCCTGGGGTTAATTATATTTGGTGTTAATTCCATTCTCCTGTGAGCAGTTGGAAACAAGGAATGAGTCAGCACTCAGGTGATTTCCTATAAACCTGCTTCTCAGTTTAATTTGTAAAATAAAGGAGAGATGATTATTGGGCAGATAAAAGGGAAGTTGGAGTGGAAGGTAGAAAGAAAGGAGAGAAAGAGGAGAAAATGGAAGAGGTAGAGGATGAAGAGGAGGAGGAAGAAAAAGAAAAGCAGAGCAGAAGCACATGGCCTGGAAAATCTGCAAATTTTAAGGGGTCTCATAGACACGTAAGATGGTAGTGTACCAGTAGATCTGCCCAATGTAGCCTCACAGCATGTAATTATATTAATTGTGCTGTGTTTTCATTGCTAGTGCATAATTGAGTTGGAGAGCAGTCTATGTTCTCCCTGAGCGAAGCTTACTCTGGAGACCCGGTAGAAAACCCTACAAGGGACGGAACCGTGAACCATGCTTCCAGAAGCAGGCACCTGACACCAACAGCTTTTAACTCTATCATCATGTGGCCATCAGTAACATAGGATGTCCAAAATCCTCTCACAGTTACCTGACAATAGCTAGGTATGTTCCTCCCCACAGATACCTTGCAACAGCAAGAAGCCCAACCCACTATAAAAGTGGCTGTTTGGCCCCTCCTCTCTCTATTGCTTCTCTTGTCTGTTCTCTCTCTCACCTTTTCCCCTCCTTCTTCCCCTCTCTTCTCCCTTCTCTCCATGTAGTCATGATCAGCCTCTACTCTTCTACCTTTTCTTTCTCTGTTTTCTACAATAAAGGTCTAAAACCATGGACCATCTCTGCTCATCAAGACCTGCCATGCTAGAGTGATGGAATAGGCCTTCCCCTAAAGAGCCACATCTACTCTCTGGCAGGAAGCCTTTCAAAGTTTCCAACTGCTAGGCATGGCCAAAGACTCACACCCTAGTGGGAATCACACAGTACCATCTCCCTCTGCCCCATTTCCCTTTGATCCAAAGGCAGACCAAGCAGCCTCCTGGACCCCCAGCCATTCTCAGCTGTTCTGTAGTGTCCAGTGGCATCCTTTGATTCCCAAGAGCTAAAAATTGTTGTCCCTGGCTTTCATGGGGTCCAGGGATCTCATACTGCTCCCTCTTGTCTGTTCTCTCTCTCACCTTTTTCCCTCCTTCCCTCCTATGTGGACTGGTGTTCTGTGGCTTCCCACAGGCAGACGCCTACCCGGGTGGGATGGTGTTCCCCTCGTCAACCTGTCCAGAGCCCCGGAGCTCTGACAGGACTCCGGTCATCTCTCCCACCTCATTATTTCCCCACAACCAGTGCACCACAGTATCCGAATGATAAACTTTACTTCTTTTATTATATTAGATATCGTCTTCATGTACATTTCAAGAAGAAGAGGTAAACCCTCCAGTGGAAAAAAGACAGCATTTTCTTTAGTTTTTATAAATTTTATATTATTTTTAATTATTTTTAACACTCCATATTCCAATCCCCTCCTCCCATCCACCATGTGGCTCTTCCACACCTCACACCTGATCCTCCAACCCCCATTGTCCATGATTGGTTTGTTTGTATTTGAGTGACTAACTTCTTGAGTTCTTTGTATATTTTAGATATTAGCCCCCTATTGCATGAAGGGTCAGTGAAGTTTATTTCCCAATCTCTAGGTTACAGATGTGTCTTATCAACTATGTCCCTTGCTTTACAGAAGCTTTTTACTTTCATGAGGTCCCATTTATCAATTGTTGATCTTAGAACCTGATCCATTGGAGTTCTATTTAGGAAATTTCCTCCTGTGCCAATGAGTTCAAGGCTCTTTCTGATTTTCTCTTCTATTACATTCAGTGTATTTGGTTTTATGTTGAGGTCCTTGATCTACTTGGACTTGAGCTTTGTACAAAGTGACAAATATGGCTCTATTTTTGTTCTACATACAGTTAGAGCAGCACCATTTCTTGAAGATTCTTTCTTTTTTCCATTGTATATTTTTGGCATCTGTGTCAAAGATCAAGTGTCCTTAAATATGTGGTTTTATTTCAACCTCTTCAATTGCATTCCATAGATCAACATGTCTGTCTCTGAACAAATACCTTATCGTTTTTATCACTATTGCTCTGTAGAAAAGCTTGTGGTCAGGTATCATGATTACCCCAGCTGTTCTTTTATTGTTAAGAATTTTTTTTTGCTATTCTGGATTTTTCTTTCTTTCTTTCTTTCTTTCTTTCTTTCTTTCTTTCTTTCTTTCTTTCTTTCTTTTTTTTTTTTTGCCTTTCCAGAAGTATGTGATAATTGCTCTTTCCATGTCTTTGAAAAACTGAGTTGGGATTTTGGAGAGTATTGCATTGAATCTATTTATTGTCTTTGGTAGTATGGCCATTTTTACAATGTTACATCTGCCTATTCATGAGCAAATGAGATCTTTCCATTTTCTAAGATCTTCTTTGATTTATTTCTTGAGAGACTTGAAGGTATTTTCATACACATCTTTCACTTGTTTAGTTAGAGTTACCCCAAAATATTCTATGCTATTTTTAATAATTAAAAGATCCCTCTTTATTTCGGAAAACACCTATAATACTAATGAAGATATGTTATTCCTCGATTGGACACACCAACTTTTCCCACCTGTGGAAATTTAAAGAGTTGAAATAATGTGCCAGTTTGGGCAGGTGTTGATGATGTTCCAGTGAGTGCAACAGAATTTTTTTTCTTGTCACAGTTGTAGTTGGGAAAAATGTTTTTCTTCCTTCTATTTGTGAGCCAATTTAAAGCATTTGTGAGAGTGTCTTTCTGAGTAAATCGAACTTTGTAGAAATTAAATCCAAGTGATACATTAGGTAAAATATTGGGGTCCCTATTGATCTCCTCAATGGCAAATAACAGAGCAGGAATATATTGGTAGTTATTAAAATTATAACTGTGTAAATGGCAGAAACGTACACAAGAGGCATAGTAGATAGACTACATATTTAGTACAGTAATCGTTATAGGTCATGTTTGTTTCTATAAAATATTTAGAAATGTTCTCCATGTGTAGGTGAATTTACATTGGTTATATAGGTCAAGATTTGGCTAGTTCATTTAGCATTACAACTCATTAATTGTGGTTCCTCAAGGCATGCCGTACTTATTTTTTATTAGGTGATACCAAATAACTTCAGTCTAAAAATCAGATAGCAATTTTCCCATAATAAGAGACATTTTGTTATCTTGATCTCAGTGTTCTGAACATTTCAGTTATGAAACCCCACTATTTTTTATAAAATCAATCATATTTTAGAAACAATATTTTTATTAACTAATATTTCAAGATTAACTAATACATTTCATAAGGAGTCATTGCATCCATTTCTCTGATATTAGTGTTCAGTATGGTACTCTGGAATTGCTGGCATACAAGCTTAGAACTTGCAGAGAAAAGCCATTAATTTGAAAAGCATTAATTTGAAAAGCATTAATTTGAAAACATTAGAAATAAGTCATCACAAGTTTAGTTTATGTGTTTGTCTGTATCCCTGTGGGCATGCATGCCTTTCTGTATATACCATTTTATAGAGCTCAGTAAGTATGAATTCAAGAGGAGACAATATCCAGAGTTACAACCAGCTTTTCTTCTCATTTAGACAAGTCTATTTCATTTATTTATGGCTTTCATTCATTTTGTTATCAATTGCTTGTTTTGTTCATTAAAGTCTATGACTTCAATGGAAGTTTCTGAGTATATCAGGCAGGTCTTTAACTCATAAATGTCAACCTGCCTCTCTATGGTGTGTTATGGGAATAAAGTCTTGCAACATCACATATGGCCACTCATTTTTCTTATTTTCTACTCACATATTCCAAATTTGCAACAGAGGAAACTTGTAGAGATATTCTTGTTTCTCTCTCATAATCTGCTTATGATTCCTGTATCACAGGCATGCACTCATATTCTTTTGTGAAATATTAACTCAGATCATCAGTCTTTTACTTGACATGTTCTACTCTCTGAGCTTTCACTTCATTTGTATAGTGATAACTTATGTGGACAGAAAAATATATTTTTTTCTGAAAGTCCATGATTCCCCATTGAAAGAAAAGTATATTTTGTTTCATTGTCAGTGTTTGCTTATCACAGAAAATGCTTCATTAGGATTTCATTGTATAACTTTTCTTTCTCTCCAAAGCACTATGGAACTTAGCTCAGGAGCTGTGAAAAGATTCTCACAAACTCTTGTTCTTTGAATGGTTGGGAATAACCTCATGCATAGGATGATTTCTCAATACTGCAGGGTAATTATATGTTAATCAGTCTAAGAGAAATGATACAGAATGGACAACAGCCATATGATAGAAAAATTAGCTTTAAATAAAATAGAGCTACTCTCAACATCGTAAAAAAAATCAAAAAACAAAAAATAAAAACAAATAAACAAACAACAACAACAACAACAAAACAAAATAAAAACCTCTTCGGTTCTGCAAAGCATCCAAAGAAAGAACCATCTAAAAGGAAAGAAAGTGAAGTTAGTATTAAGGATGATGAGCACACCCAAGAAACACAAAGCAATGCTATGAACTAGAATATTATACTCTGATTATTTTTAACACTTCTTTTTTATTTTTTATTAGATATTTTCTTTATTTACATTTCAAATGTTACCCCCTATCCTACTTTCCCCTTCCGGAAAATCCCCAACTCCCTCCCCTTGCTCATCAACACACTCACTCCTGCTTCAATGCATTGGCATTCCCCTATACTGGAGCATAGAACCGTCACAGGAACAAGGACCTATCCTCTCATTGATGACTGACTAAACCATCTTCTGCTACATATGTAGCTAGAACCATGAGTCCCACAAAGTGTTTTCTTTAATTGGTGGTTTGGTCCCAAGGAGCTCTGGGGGGTACTGATTAGTTCATTTTGTTGTTCCTCAAAGAGTTTGAAGCCTGTATCTCAGAGATTGGATCAAAATTCATTATGATTACTATATGCAAAGTACCTACCTGTTTTTAGGTATTACTCAAATTACTGTGTTTGGGCCATGTGAAAATGTTAAGAAAGTGGAAATCTCGTTCAATGATAAAATCTGTGGGGAGCGGCCACATGGGCTCTATGCTAAACCCTGTGACCTCCCTTGTTTATCACAGTCTCAGTCATGTGCAATAAGAGCAGCACTTGTAACTCATTGGAGAGATTAGCGCAACATCTCAGGATACCATTCTATCAGCCAATCCTGCATGCTGCCTTGGACATGTGCGTTTAGGATTGGGTGGTGTGAATGGAAGTATAAATTGAGGACAGCCCCAGATGAGGAGAGACAAGATGAGGAGACCAGACCAGTGTTAGAGAGACCAGAGACCTGCATGGCGGAGACCACAGACCAGCATTAGAGAGATCAGTGTAGCAGAGACCAGAAACCAGTGTAGGAGAGACCAGAGTGAGTGAGTGAATGGCTGCAGTTGTGTGAAACGTGAGAGAGAGAGAAGCAGAAAAAAGCAGAAGCTGTGAAGGCATGCTGCTCTGAACCTGCCTTGGCATACCTGTGTCATTTCTTCCCACTGTCTCTGCTGGTCAGAGACATGTGGGCATGTGACAATTGGTGGCCCATACAGGAATGTGGCAGCTGGTGTCTATCGAGACTGAGAACAGGAGAGGCAAGAGAGAAAGCGGTGCCGCTGGTCCAAAGGGAAGATGCTGAGAGCTGCAGGCTCTGTGGGTGGAAATTGCCTTAGGGCCGCTGGAGGCGGTGGCAGAGGTGGTGAAGCCAAGGCTTTGCAATCCAGGAGACTGTACAGAACCAGCACCAGCGAGTGCTGTGGTGCTGGGGCCACTGTCCCAGAGTTTGGGAGGGGGATAGACCAGTCCATGGGCATGCAGGTGGTGAGGCCAAGGCTGGATGCTCCAGGCTGGTAGTGGTGGCACATGCCGATAGGATTTGCTGAAGTAGACAGAGGTAGGAGGAGTCCTTGCCATCAGAAGTCAGAAGACAGAAGAAGCAGCAAAAGGGTCTGCAGTAAGTATTTTTAAAGGAGGAAGTTCCCGATAAGGGACAAATCAGGAAGTTCCCAGTAAGGGATAAAGCAGGAAGTTCCCGGAAATTGGGGCAGAGTGAGAAGTTCCCAGAAATTGGGACAAAGTAGGAAAAGTTCCTGTTATTTGGGATGGAGCAGATTAAGAAGGGAAAGTTAGGTTCCTGGTAAAAAGGAACGAAGAGAAAAATGGGGTCAGCCACCTCAAAATTGAAAATAGAAGATGCAATTATTAAGGTCCTTAAGAGGAGTGGAATTAAATTAAAACCAGATACAGTGAGTCAGTATCTAGAAACCATGACATATGTAGCTCCTTGGTTCTTGGAGGAAGGCTGTGTGAATCTCTCTAGCTGGGACCGATTGGGACACGATTTACAGGCAGTGGACTCAGTTACACCACTGCCGCACACACAGCACATTGGCAATCTAGAACTTAGTAAAATCAGGCCTGAGAGATAAAATGGGGAGGTATGCAGTTGAGATAGAGAAGGGAAGTGGTGCCTTGGAGGAAGTCAGAGAACATGTGTCTGTGAGCAAGCTAATAAGATATGCTGAGATGCTATTAGACCTTACAAAAATAAAACATTGAATGTTTGGCTAAAGGTTTGCAGAGATGTGGTGGAGTCTCAATCTCCCCTTACCAATGAAGGATTAGCGGCTGCTATATTAGCAGGGCAAAAGGGTAAAAGAAGTCAGTCTGTGGCCAAAGAAACTACAAGAGGATGTTTTACATGTGACCAACCAGGACATTCTAATAAATATTGTCCTAATCAATTTGGAACAGCTGGTGCTGTGCCAGCAAGACCTCTAAGATTATGCCCGCAATGCCATAAAGGCAACCATTGGGCAAGGGAATGCAAATCTAGATGGTATGTGAAAGGATGCCCTTTGATTTCAGTATACTCAGAAGCCAGGCCAAAAAATGGGGCATGGGGCCCTCTGTCCCAGGGCCCTCAAATATATGGAGCACACAAACAGACATCCACTGAATGGCTCAGTCTACAGAAAATAGGCATATGCCTGCATCTGAGAACGCCCATCGGAGAGCCACAACAGGAAGTGCAGGATTGGATGTCTGTGCCACCACCAGACTCATACTAATCCCTGAAATGGGAGTTCAAACTGTAGACTCTGATTTTACAGGACCCCTTCCAGAGAATACAATGGAACTTCTGTTGGGACGTAGTTCTACGGCCTTAAGAGGTTTGATTGTTCATCCTGGGGTGATAGACCCGGATTGTAGAGAGCCGCTCCCGAGTCGGCTCTGTTGCTATTCTAAGAAGGCTCTGACATCCTGTACAGAGCAAGTAAACAACCCGAAGACATCCTGTTACCACCCCCCCTTACAGAGCTAGTAAACCACTCAAAAGCGCAGGTGCCTGTTGCTTAACCACCGCCCAGCCCGGGGCTTAACATGAGTGATGGCCCAGCAGCCGATCCAGTTAAGACACGCCTCCTCCTTGGCTATATAAGCCGAGGCTTTTCCTGGGCTCGGGGCCTTTTCCACTTTCAAGCTAGAATAAAGCTTTGCTGTAGAAGGATCCTATGTGTGGTCTGCTTCTTCCTGCTGGCAGGATACAGCGGGTCACACCGGATTATGAAGGAAAGGTTAAAATTCTGCTTTCCTCCCCTTGGGGAATATCCACCATTTCCCCTGGTGGTAGGATAGCTCAGATTTTATTACTCCCTAGTCATCATGCTAAATTCCTGACAAAAGGAATAATAAGAGTTAAGAAAGGTTTTGGTTCTACCGGAGATACAGGAGTATGGTTTTCCATTGATCTTGGAGAACGACCTCTGCATAAATTAAAAGTTCAAGGAGTCAATATTTGGGGTTTGCTAGAGACAGGGGCAGATAGAAGTATTATTAAAGCAGCTGATTGGCCTTCAGTGTGGCCCATCTAGTCATCAGCTCAAACCTTGCGAGGTTTGGGATTTGTACAGGATCCACATTGCAGTGCCAGCTTTCTGAAATGGGAAGATGAGGAAGGCCATCAAGGGAGTTTTCAACCTTTTGTCTTAATATACCAATATCCTTGTGGGGGAGAGATGTCATGCAACAAATGGGAGCTAAACTTGTTTCCAAGGGCAATTAGAGCTCCCAAAGCATGACTATATTGAGAGGAATGGATTATAAATTAGGTAAAGGGTTGGGAAAAATGAGGATGGCCGAATGTCTCCTATACAAGTTTCAAAACATGAAGGAAGAATTGGGCTGGGTTTTTCCTAGGGGCCACTAATCAAATATCAATCAAATGGAAACAGAATCAGCCAGTGTGGGTTCTTCAGTGGCCCCTCCCTAAAGAAAAGCTAATAGCAGCCCACACCTTAGTTAAAGAGCTAGATACAGGCCATTTGAAGGAATCTACATCCTCTTGGAATACACCTATTTTTGTAATAAAAAAGAAGTCTGGTAAATGGAGACTATTGCATGATTTGAGAGCAGTTAATGCAGTTATGAAGGTTATGGGATCAGTACAATTGGGCCTCCGGGTTATATCAGCTTTGCCAAGAAAATGGCCCACTCTTATTGATTTTAAAAATTGCTTTTTTTCTATTCCATTGCATCAAGCGGAGACAGATAAGTTTGCATTCACATTACCTTCCACTAATCATTCTAGTCCTGATGCCCAATATGAATGTGTGGTTTTGCCACAAGGCATGGCAAACAGTCCTACTCTATACCAAATGTATGTGGATAAAGGCTTAAAACCTGTGAGGCAGCATTTTCCAGATGTCCTTATATACCATTGTATAGATGATATATTGATTTGTGGTAGAACAGATACTGTGGTTAATGAGACATATCATCATATGGTACAGTTGTTAAAAACTGGGGCCTGAGCATAGCTCCAGAGAAGGTACAAAAAGATAAAATAAAGAATTATTTAGGAACAAGATTATCTGATAGTATGATAGAGCCTTTGAAATTGACATTGTGTGTAGATAAATTGTGTACATTAAATGATTTTCAGAAATTTTTAGGAGATATTAATTGGATCAGACCATATTGCAAAATCCCTAATATTATATTGCAACCTTTATTTGAGATTTTAAAAGGAAATTCAGATTTGAATTCCCCTAGAGAGCTAACAAAAGAAGGCAGAAAAAGTTTACAACAGGTGAAGATTGTTTGGCCAAGGCTTAGGTGGACCACATTGATCCTACCCAATCCATCTTATTTTGTATTCTTGCTACTGATTTATCACCTACTGGTGTCCTGTGGCAAACAGGACCACTAGGGTGGATTTATTTACATCATTCACCTGCCAAGGTATTACCTTGGTACCCTGAGAGTGTGGCACAATTAATTATGAAAGGACTAAAAAGGAGTTTAGGTGCTTTTGGCAAGCATCTGGATGTGATAGTTACACCCTATACTCTGAAACAATTTGAAATTTTAGCTGCCACAAATAATGAATGGGCCATATTATGCACTAGCATGGTAGGAAAATTTGATAATCATTATCCTTCAGTCCTTGGATGCAATTTGTCATGTGCAACCCCATTATTTTTTCTAAGATTACAAGAAAAGAACCTATTACAGGAGCCATGAATATCTTCACAGATGGCTCAAAAGGTGGAGTTGGAGTAGTGTATGTAGAAGGAAAGGAACCGAATACTCATTTGTTTCCCTATCTATCAGCTCAAGTAGTGGAATTCAATGCAGTTTTACAGGTGTTCTTGGAGAATCCAAATCCCTTCAATTTAATATCAGATAGTCAATATGTAGGACAAGCAGTTCAACAATTGGAAACTGTGGGCCTCATTAAACATACCTCCACCGTGTTTGAGTTGTTGTCTACCCTACAAAGATGTATCTGGGAAAGAAAGCATCCATTTAGTGTCATTCATATTAGAGCTCATACAGGCCTCCCTTGGCCCATAGCAGAGGGCAATTCAATAGCAGGTGCCAATACACATGTAGTCTTTTCATTTGTCACGGCCTCTGCACTGCAATGAGCCCAGGAATTTCACAGAAAATTTCATGTAAATGCCCAGTCTTTAAGATTAAAGTTTCCAATTTCCGGAGAACAAGCCAGGGATATCATTTTAAAATGTGGACACTGTATTTCCTTGTTACCTCAGAGAAGTGTAGGAGTAAATCCTAGAGGCATTAAACCTTTAATGATTTGGCAAATGGATGTGACCCAGGTTTCAGATTTAGGCACTCTTAAATATGTGCATGTGTCTGTTGACACCTGTTCAAGTGTGATCTTTGCTTCGGCCCAAGCGGGAGAAAAAGCACAACATGTAATTTTGCATTGTTGGCAAGCTTTTTCTTCTTGGGGCATTCCAAAAAAAGATAAAATACAGATAATGGACGAGCCTATACTTCTCAAAAATTCACGCATTTTTGTCATGCCCTAGGCATTGAAATCAGCCATGGTTTGCCTTATAACCCCCAAAGTCAGGGTATAGTGGAATGTACCAATGCTACCCTGAAGCATATTTTATTTAAACAAAAAGGGGGAATAGGGATGCAATTTAAATCCCCCAAAGATAAATTAAATATATCTATTTTCATTCTTATTTTTTTTTAAACTTTGGACTCCCATGGCCATTGTGCCACCAAAAGGCATTGTACCATACAAACACTTCAATCTGTAATGGTGCAGTGGAAAGATGTCCTCTCCGGGCAATGGAGGGACACTGATCCTGTTGTAACATGGACAATGGGAGCAGTATGTGTTTTTTCACAAGATCAGGAGAATCCTATTTGGGTGTCTGAACATCTGACACAGCTGTAGAAAGAAGATAAGCTACAGAAGAAAGATGGCCCTGAAGAAGCTGATGGTATTCAGATTGCTGTTTGTAGAGATAAGTATAATAATAGGGGAAGATCAGGAATTATGGGGGATTGTGAAAGCACTCCCCGTTCCAGTACCTCTTAGTGCTGATGCTAGTGTGTTATATCTTTGAAACCTCTGTAAAAGTAAATTGTAGTAATAGATATAATATAGTTTTGAGCCTACCACTATGTGTGTGTGTGTGTGTTACCACCGTTTTTCCCTTTAGTCAGTAATACAATAGAAAATAATGTTAAACATGTTCTTATCGAATGGTCTTTCTTTCCTGTGTAAGTTATATGTTTGGAGTTTGTATAACCTCTATGCCGCCAAACCCTCCTGAGAAATTGGAAAGATGGTGTTAAGAAACTGGAACCATGAGTTTGACAGTAAAATGAAGGAGCTGAGAGCATCCATCATTTCAGTGAACAACAACCATGTGGAGATGGCGACTGTGCAGCAGTGGTCAGAGATGGCTCGAGGAACCCCCAACATACTTAAGAATGGGGGTGGGATGTTGGGCATTCCTTTTGATTGGTGTGTGTATGGAAGAATAATTTGGTGAATGGTGTGCATGTGAAGGCAAGCTAAGGCAGACCAACCTGTGCTGATACAAGCGATGGCAGCTATAGAGACTGGAGGCTCACCCCAAAGTTTGGCTCAATATGCTGGACCGTTAATCAGAGACGGGTAAGATTCTGATGCAAGGGTCCCACCAACCTAAGACAAGAGGCCTGTGCCATAAAAGCTGCATGTGTCTTGATGACAGGAAAGGGGGAATCTCTTGTCAGGAAAATCTAAGGCAGATGTGGTCCTGGGGGTAAAGGAGAGAGTTCCAATCAGGACAACCTAAGGAAGATGTGGTCCCGGAGCTCTTATTTAAACAAAAGGGGGAGAGATGTGGGGAGCAGGCGCCCTGTCTCTATGCTAAGCCCCATGACCTCGCTTGTTTATCCCAGTCTCAGTCATGTGCAATGAAAGGAGCACTTGTAACTTGTTGGAGAGATTAGCGCAACATCTCAGGATACCATTCTATCAGCCAATCCTGCATGCTGCCTTGGATGTGTGTGTTTATGATTGGGTGGTGTGAGGTGGCATGAGTGAATGGAAGTATAAATTGAGGACAGCCCCAGATGAGGAGAGACAAGATGAGGAGACCAGACCAGTGTTAGAGAGACCAGAGACCCGCATAGCGGAGACCACAGACCAGAATTAGAGAGACCAACATAGCAGAGACCAGAAACCAGTGTAGGAGAGACCAGAGTGAGTGAGTGAGTGAACAGCTGTAGCTGTGTGAAACCTGAGAGAGAGAGAAGCAGAATAAAGCAGAAGCTGCGAAGGCAAGCTGCTCTGAACCTGCCTTGGTGTCCCCTTGTCGTTTCTTCCCACCGTCACTGCTGGTCAGAGACGTGTGAGTGCGTGACAAAAATCTAAGATCGTGTGTACTCAAAAAACTAATTTTGATCAATCAGAATTGGCATTTCAAGAAGTATGATAGTCAAAACAAAATACTCAACAAAGCAATTATGAATTTTTCAACATGAAAATATTTGAACATCTTAATAAATATCATTCTCTATTTACTTATGCAATTGTAATAAAACAAAGTGAAACATTATATTATTTAATTTTATATTATTTGAGCATGGAACTAATTTTATAGAAAATCAGTCTACACATGTCTGAAATATTACTGAATGTGAATATTTATTTGGATTCACATATTTATATATGATGAATGGTAAACTAATCTTTACTCTGCTGAAACACAAGAGACATCTGTACTTACCTCAGTGAAACTTTGCCAAACACGCTTAGTCCAGAAAGTTAGCTGTATATTTTATGAACTGATTGTATTATTTCTTGTTTTGCTTGAAAACATATTACATCTTACTTACAAAACACAGTGATAAAAAGCTAGCAAACAAGACCCAAGTGCCAATGAAAAGCAAAAGATGAGAATGAATGAAGGCAAGTGGAAGCAACAGGAAAAACACCAAGGAAAGGTTTTTCTAGTTAACATAAATAAAAGGTAGGCCATGAAGGAATTTTGTGAACACTCATGATCCAGTCTTTCTTCATGTACTGAAAAATCATACTGTTGAAATTTAAAGAAAGAGTAATATCAATGTCAAGTCCAATCCAGAATCAAAATATAATTAATAGACCACATTCACTGAAAATGCACATAACATAAACATAAAGACTATGAGGTTTCATTATTTACAAGAGAAATCTAGAAATTTTGGATTGTAATATTTTTTAGTTCTTCATTTTTCAAACAAATATAGTACTCATTTGATCTCAAGAAACTCATTGTAGGATAAAACAATTTGTCCTCACAATTTTTCTTTCATCTGAAAATGTGAGTTACATCAAAATATGTGCACACACACAAATTTAAAAAGACTATACTATTAATGCAGTAATCAAAAGAGCCACTTTCCCCTTAAAATTATTCTTTCTTCAACAGGAACACTACACAATATTCACTTTTATACTTTCTATAGGTAGATAAAAATGAAAGAACCTCTTAGAAAATGTGACCTTTAAAAAGCTAATATACCAGAATACAATGACAGCCCACTTATTTTTTGCAAATGTGATAGTAACAAGAAAACGTTTTTGCTGACAAACATATAAAATTAAGAATTGTAGAGAGATAAATCATCCTTTTGTAGAGAGATAAATGCATAAAAACTTCAATCAAATAAGTAAAAAATTAAGTGAGAAAGATAAAAGAACATTCTCTACTTTGCAGTATATATGACTATTTGTAGTCAATGCTACATGAAAAACTACACTTAGTGAATTTTATAAGATAATATTGTTAATTTTTATAATAAATGTCAATACATTTATGTTATAAATTTAATGTTTCCTGACATAATGATAAGTTAAATATTTGTGACACAACATTAAAAAATAACTAAATTTCTTGATATCTTTAGAAATATAATTTTATTCACTATGAAATCTGGTATATTAAAAACTGAATATACAGCCAGGCGTGGTGGCGCGCGCCTTTAATCCCAGCACTCAGGAGGCAGAGGCAGGCGGATTTCTGAGTTCGAGGCCAGCCTGGTCTACAAAGTGAGCTCCAGAACAGCCAGGGCTACACAGAGAAACCCTGTCTCAAAAAGAAAAAAAAAAACTGAATATACAATAAAATTATTATAAAATACCTATGTAGCAATGAAGTTTTCAGTATGATTTATTGATGGACATTAAGAAATTATATTTTGATGAACAATTTATATTAAAAGGTTATTACTTCAATCAGAGGAAATAATATGCAACTTATGGTAAATAAGAAAATTAAAATAAGAAAATGACAAAGATAATTTTATTTCAAAGAAATACTAAAATTTCAATATTATCCATACATGATGCCACCAATTCATAGGAGTTGAGTAGAAAGAGACCAGATGTGTTTGGTGTTCGTAAGTGGAAAAAAAATCACTCTCATACTATAATGCTGTAATATATTTGCTTAAAGAATAAATTATGTAAACCAGAATTCATATAACATATGTTTACAATGAAAGTTGGAATGATTTCAAACCTCTTAAAAGTTGTTAATATAGAAACTAAATTTATCTTTCCTACTATATTTTAAGAGACTTATTCCTTCTAGAATGTGATTTGTACCTGATATGATGAAATGAATTCTTCTCTGGTCTAAACAAGATAATATAACACTTAGGAGCAAATATGAAGCCAAAGAGGGATGCACTGGAAGCTAAGATAGTGAAGACTTCCATAGCCACCATGACCTTCCCCTTGGTGCTATGGTAGACAGGAAGAAAGGTGATCCAGACACAGAAGAACACCAGCATGCTGAACGTCAGAAGTTTGGATTCATTGAAGGTATCAGGTAGATTTCGAGATAGGAATGCCATGGTGTAACCCCCAAGAGCAAAGGAGCAGAGGTATCCCAGAACACAGTGGAAGGCAACAGATGATCCCTTGTTGCAAAAAAGTAGGATTTTTCCATGTTCAGCATGAACATCTTGGTCAATGAATGGAGGAGTCTCTGCCATCCATATTCCACAAAGAAGAAGTTGGATCAGGGTACAAAGAGGAATTACATAGTTTGGAGCTCTTGATGCCATTAACCACCTCACCATTCTCCCTGGAAAGGTGGCCTTGAAGGCAATGACCACAGTAATAGCTTTGGCCAACATGGTAGCTAGAGCCACAGTGAATGCAACTCCAAATATGGTCTGCTGACAGATACAGGAGGCTGCATTTGGTTGACCAATCAAGTTCAAAGAACAGAGTAAACAGAAGGTGATTGTGATGAGCAATGTGTAACTGAGACCTCGATTATTGGCTTTCACAATGGGAGTGTCTCTGTATTTCACAAAGACCCCAATTACAAAGGCTGTGAGTGCAGATAAGCACAAAGCTATACTGGCCAGTATAATCCCCAAGGGCTCTTCATAGGCTAGAAAGCTCACAGTTTTCGGGAAGCAGTCATTCTTCTCTGTATTTGCATAATGACTCTCTGGACAATTCACACACTGATCCACATCTGGTCAGAAATATAGATTATCATGAGATTATGAGTCCAGGCTGAATTGATTTCCTATTCTCTTCTGATACATTTCTATATAAAAGGAGTGTCACAAATTTCACCTTACTTTGTTTTCTCAGTGAGAAAATAATAAACACACTGCTGTGAATAATTGCATACTTACAAAGTGTTCTTCTTTCTTAAGTATTTCCTTTAGCATTTATGTTAACATATGTTTTCATCTAATCACTCTTTCTTTGCTACCATTACAATCATTCCCTTGCAGAAGCTATCTACATTTCTATAGGAAATTATGTGTTTATTCAGCTAGACATTTCCAATAGCTTCTCTTAACATCCATCTTCTTTATAGTGAGAAATTGAACTAGATTAATTTCTTTCCTATTTAGACTTACCATTTATTTCCTGCCTTTTATAACATTGGTATATCTATTTTGGAAATAATATATGGAGTTACTTTGAATATAACAACCTTGGTCCTGCTATCAATTCAACTATTACATAAGCTTTGAGAGTTACACATGCAAAAGAGGGAGTATATATTGCAATACATTTCAGATAATGCTTTTTCACATGTCAGTCAAAAACATACTTTTCATTTAAAATTCTGTATATTTTTAAATTCTCTTCAATCTCTGCTGGAGTTTCGTGAATAGACCCCATTATATTAGTAAATGATCAAGTCAAATGTTTTCATATCATTTAGGACAAGCATCAATTTTCAGATAGAAAATTATTGCAAGAGCTAAAAGACTTTAGAGAACACTTTTAGATTAGTGTGCTCTTGAAATTATGTAAGTTTTTATTATTAACCTAAAATATATGTACCCAGGTTTCTATTTTGCATCATCAATTAGCTCAAATATTTATATATTTCTTAAAATGTGAATTTACCACCATATACTAAATTTCACTTCACTAATAAAGATAAATTAATATCTCAAATTCAAAAATTGTATGTTTTTGCACAAGTTTCAATTAGCAATATTTTCAAATTTGAAGTGTTTAGCATTCCAAAGTTAAACCAGGATCAGATTAATGACCTAAACAGCCCTATATCTCCTAAAGAAATAGAAGCAGTCATTAATAGTCTCCCAACCAAAAAAAGCCCAGGACCAGATGGGTTTAGTGCAGAGTTCTATCAGACCTTCAAAGAAGACCTAGTTCCAGTTCTTCTCAAAGTATTCAACAAAATAGAATCTGGAGGTACACTAGCCAATTCATTCTATGAAGCCACAATTACTCTGATACCTAAACCAAACAAAGACACAACAAAGATAGAGAACTTCAGACCAATTTCCCTTATGAATATCGATGCAAAAATACTCAACAAAATTCTCGCCAACCAAATCCAAGAACACATCAAAACGATCATCCATCATGACCAAGTAGGCTTCATCCCAGGAATGCAGGGATGGTTTAACATACGGAAATCCATCAACGTAATACACTATATAAACAAACTCAAAGATAAAAACCACATGATCATCTCCTTAGATGCTGAGAAAGCATTTGNCAATAAAAGAACCTCTGGTGGAATCACCATGCCTGACCTCAAGCTGTACTACAGAGCAATCGTAACAAAAACTGCATGGTACTGGTACAGCAACAGACAGGTAGATCAATGGAATAGGATCGAAGACCCAGAAATGAATCCACACACCTATGGTCACCTGATCTTTGATAAGGGAGCTAAAACTATCCAGTGGAAAAAAAGACAGCCTTTTCAACAAATGGTGCTAGCACAACTGGCAGCTATCATGTAGAAGACTGGGAATTGATCCATTCTTATCTCCTTGTACTAAGGTCAAGTCTAAGTGGCTGAAAGATCTCCACATAAAACCAGAGACACTGAAACTTATAGAGGAGAAAGTGGGGAAAAGCCTCGAAGATATGGGCACTGGGGAAAAATTCCTGAACAAAACAGCAAAGGCTAAAAACAGCAAAGGCTAGTGCTGTAAGATCAAGAATTGACAAATGGGACCTCATAAAGTTGCAAAGCTTCTGTAAGGCAAAGATACTGTCAATAAGACAAAAGGGCCACCAACCGATTGGGAAAGGATTTTTACCAATCCTAAATCAGATAGGGGACTGATATCCAGTATATATAAAGAACTCAAGAAGGTGGACACCAGAAAATCAAATATCCCCATTAAAAAGTGAGGCACAGAGTTAAACAAAGAATTCTCAAATGAGGAATACTGAATGGCTGAGAAGCACTTGAAAAAATGTTCAACATCCTTAATCATCAGGGAAATGCAGATCAAAACAACCCTGAGATTCTACCTCACACCAGTAAGACTGGCTAAGATCAAAAATTCAGGTGACAACAGATGCTGGCGTGGATGTTGAGAAAGGGGAACACTCCTCCATTGTTGGTGGGAATGCAAGCTGGTTCAACCACTCTGGAAATCAGTCTGGCGTTATCTCAGAAAATTGGACATAGTACTTCTACTGGGCATATATCCAGAAGATATTCCATCTGGTAATAAGGACACATGTTCCACTATGTTCATAGCAGCCTTATTCATAATAGCCAGAAACTGGAAAGAACCCAGATGTCCCTCAACAGAGGAATGGATACAAAAAATTTGGTATATTTACACAATGGAGTACTACTCAGCTATTAAAAACAATAAATATATGAAATTCCTAGCCAAATGGTTGGATCTGGAGGCCATCATCCTGAGTGAAGTAACCCAATCACAAAAGAACTCACATATGGTACACAATGAAGTACTACTCAACAATTAAAAACAATGAATTCATGAATTTCTTAGGCAAATGGATGTATCTGGAGGATATCCTGAGTTAGGTAACCCAATCACAAAAGAACACACATGGTATGCACTCACTGATATGTGGATATTAGCCCAGAAACCTAGACTACCTAAGATACAATTTACTAAACACATGAAACTCAAGAAGAAAGAAGATAAAAATGTGGACATGTCACCCCTTCCTAGAATTAAGAACAAAGCACACATTGAAGGAGTTACAGAGATCATGTGTGAAGCTGAATCCAAAGGATGGACCCAATGACTGCGGCTGCCAGGGATCCATCCCACAATCAGCCACCAATCATAGACACTATAGTATATGCCAGCAAGATAGTGCTGAAAGAGCCCGGATATAGCTGTCTCGTGGGAGACTATACCAATGCCTGGCAAACATGGAGGTGGAAGCTCACAGTCAGCTATTAGATGGAACACAGGGTTCCCAAGGAAGGAGCTAGAGAAAGTACCCAAGGAGCTGAAGGGGTCTTCAACCCTATAGTTGGAAGAATAACATGAACTAACTAGTACCCCCTGAGCTCATGTCTCTAGCTGCATATATAGAAGAGGATGGCCTAGTTGGCCATCAGTGGGAAGAGAGGCCCCTTGGTCATGCAGACTTTATATGCCCCAGTACAGGGGAACTACAGGGCCAGGATGTGTGAGCGGGTGGGTAGGGGAGCAGGGCTGGGAAATGTAAATGTAAATGTAAATTTACATTTGAAATGTAAATGAAGAAATTATCTAATAAATGTTGGGAAAAAAAAGAAATATACAGTGTTATACAGTGGAGTTAATAAATAGAATCCCTGGCATATTTTTTTCTTGATGGCTGTAATTATGCATGCACAGGGTACATTCACAAACTTAGTTTGTAACATGCATATGACACGAACAAACGCATACATGCATATATACATACATATATATACAGAGGCATACACATACTATACATACACATATACTTATCACTATACAATACATACACATGTATGTATGTATATACATATGCATATATGTATACACACACACACACACACACACACACACACACACACACATATATATATATATATATATATGGATTTGGGGAGCTAAACATTTGAGGGTAAAATGTACTAATATTATCGAAAGGTGGCATTTGTAGAAGAGACTGGAAACTTCATAAAAATTAGAAATCTCAGAAGACAGTAAAGACTTACTGATATAAAAACACCCCATAAAAAGTCTATATATAAATGTAAGTGAAGAAATATCTAATTTAAAAAAGGAAAAAAAAAAGAAAGGGTAATATGAAAATTCATCTGGAATAACAAAAAAACCTAGGATAGCAAAAAATCTTCTCAATGATAAAAGAATCTCTGGTGGAATCACCAAGCCTGACTTAAAGCTGTACTACAGAGCAATTGTGATTTTAAAAAAATGCATGGTATTAGTACAGGGACAGACAGATAGACCGATAGAATACAACTGAAAACCTAAAAATGAACACACACACCTATGGTCACTTGATCTTTTGACAAGGGAGCTAAAACCATCCAGTGAAAAAAAAGGACAGAATTTTCAACATATGGTGCTGGCACAACTGGCGGTTAACATGTAGAAGAATGTGAATTGATCCATTCTTATCTCCTTGTACAAAGCTCAAGTCTAAGTGGATCGAGGAACTCCACATAAAACCAGAGACACTGAAAATTATAGAAGAGAAAGTGGGGAAAGGCCTCAAAGATAGGGGCATAAGGGAAAAATTCCTAAACAGAACAGCAATGGCTTGTGCTATAACATCCAGAATTGTCAAATGGTACCTCATAAAATTGCAAAGCTTCTGTAAGGCAGAATACACTGTCAATAACACAAAAAAGGCCACCAACAGATTGGGAAAGAATCTTCACGCACACACACACACACACACACACACACACACACACACACACACACATATATATATATATAAATATATATATATTTATATATATTTATATATATAGTGTTTTATATATATATATATATAAATATATATATATAAAACACTATATATATATTTATATATATATAGTGTTTTATATATATATATATAACTCAAGAAGATGGACTCAAGAAAATCAAATAACCCTATTAAAATGGGGTACAGAACTAAACAAAGAATTCTCAACTAAGGAATACAGAATGGCTGAGAAGCACCTGAAAAAAAAGTTCAACATTCTTAATCATCAGGGAAATGCAAATCAAAACAACCTTGAGATTCCATCTCACACCAGTCAGAATGGCTAAGATCAAAAATCCACGTTACAGCAGATGATGGTGAGGATATGGAGCAAGAAGGACACTCCTTCATGGTGGTGGAATTGCAAGCTGGTACAACCACTCTGGAAATCAGTCTGGCTGTTCCTCAGAAAATTGGACATAGCACTACTAGAAGATCCAGCAATTCCTCTCCTGGGCATATACCCAGAAGATGTTCCAACTTGTAATAAGCACACATGCTCCACTATGTTCATAGCAGCATTACTTATAATAGCCAGAAGCTGGAAAGAACCCAGATGCCCCTCAACAGAGGAATGGATATAGAAAATGTGGTACATTTACACAATGAAGTACTACTCAACAATTAAAAACAATGAATTCATGAATTTCTTAGGCAAATGGATGTATCTGGAGGATATCCTGAGTTAGGTAACCCAATCACAAAAGAACACACATGGTATGCACTCACTGATATGTGGATATTAGCCCAGAAACTTAGAATATCCAAGATATAATTTGCAAAACAAATGAAACTCAAGAAGAAGGAGGACCAAAATGTAGATACTTTGTTCCTTCTTAGAATGGGGAACAAAATACCCATGGAAGCTGTTACAGAGACAAAGTTCAGAGCTGAGACAGAAGAAAGGACCATCCAGAGACTGCCCCACCTGGAGATCCATCCCATATACAACCACCAAACCCAGACACTATTGCATATGCCAGAAAGATTTTGCTGACAGGACCCTGATGTAGCTCTCTCTTGTGAGGTTATGCCAATGCCTGGGTAATACAGAAGTGGATGCTCATAGTCATCTGTTGGCTGGAACACTGGGCCCCCAATGGAGGAGCTAGAGAAAGTACCCAAGTAACTGAAGGGTTCTGCAACTTTATAGGTGGAACAACAATACGAACTTATTGGTACCCCAGAGCTTATGTCTCTAGCAGCATAAGTAGCAAAAGATGGCCTAGTTGGCCATCATAGGGAAGAGAGGCCCCTTGGTCTTGCAAACTTTATATGCCCCAGTACAGGGGAACACCAGGTCCAAAATGTGGAAGTGGTTGGGTAGGGGAGCAGGGTTGGGGGAGGGTATAGGGGACTTTCAGGATAGCATTTGAAATATAAATGAAAAAAATCTAATAAATTTTTGAAAAAATAAAAAAGTAAAAAATAAATAAATTCATGATTGTGACATTATGTACATGATCACTGTTAGCTCAGTCCTGATGGATAATCATCATGAAAGAAAAATTGTCATGAATAAAACCCTTACTTAAGGAGCTATTTTAAGGAAAAACCAACCTTGTGTAAATTTGTGAACACTATAAAGTAGAGCTTTCTACAGTTCCTGTCTCACATTCAAGCATATTTGGGTAGTATAAATTGTACTAGAGAGGTTTTATTGGGTTTTGGTTTTGTTTTGGAGCGAAAACAAATGTTTCATAAGTGGGCATGTACAAGTGGTCCTGGTATGTTTTGAAGGTAGAAATATCAAATATATTGTACAGTATTTTGAGAGAAGTAAATAAACACTATTTTAAACATTTCTGAATTAATCCAAATCTAGACTCGATTTTAAAAGATACAAAAATACTGAGACATACTTTTTTGTTGAAGATACCATAAATGTTCATGTTACTTATTATTCAAAGTAGATATTGAATATTCCCAAAGATCTCTCAGACTTATTATATCTCTACATTACAAATGGTTTACACTTAAGATATATATACACTGAAAGCAGAGGATATAATTGCATATGGTGTTTCTGGAATTTAAATATGTAATTATAATAGACAATAAATGTGTTCGGGAAATCAAAGGCAAATTTCCAATTCCCAGCCTTGTATGAAAATTAGAGAGAATTTAATTTAAGCTGCAAGTGCTATGACATGAACTTATTATTTATGCACATTGTTTAATATTAGCAAGATAGGTTTGGAAAATGCTTTGTGTTCAAATACTAGATATCCAACATTACACAAGTTATATGACATTCTTTAATTTTAGTATTCTAACATTTTCAGCATATCAATCTTCACAGATAATATAATGACTGAATATGTACATATGATACATCATTCATATCTTTGGCATTTTTTTCATTCTTTTAAAAAATATTTTTATTAGATATTTTCTTCATTTACATTTCAAGTGTTATCCCATAAGTCCCCTATACCCTCCCCCCACCCTGCTCCCCTACCCACGAACTCCCACTTCTTGGCCCTAGCATTCCCCTGTACTGGGGCATATAAACATTGCTAGACCAAGGGGCCTTTCTTCCCAATAATGGCCAACTACGCCATCTTCTAATACATATGCAGGTAGAGACATGAGCTCTGGGGGGTTCTGATTACTTCATATTGTTGTTCCAGCTATAGGGTTGCAGACCCCTACAGTTCTTAGGTGCTCTCTCTAGCTCCTACATTGGGGACCCTGTGTGCCACCCTATAGATGACGGTGAGCATACATTTCTGCATTTGTCAGGGACTGTCATAGCCTCACAGGAGACAGCTATATCAGGGACCTTTCAGCAATATCCTGCTGGCGTATGCAGTAGTGTTTGCATTTGGTGGCTGATTATGTGATGGACCACTCGGGTAGGGTATTCTCTGGATGGTCCATCCTTTCATCTTAGCTCCAAACTTTGTCTCTGCAGCTCCTTCCATTGATATTTTATTCCCTATTCTAGGGAGGAATGAAGTATCCATGCGTTGGTCTTTCTTGATTTTCTTGTGTTTTGGAAATTGTATCTTTGGTATTCTAGGTTTCTGGGCTAATATCCATTTATCAGTGAGCTTATCAAGTGACTTCTTTTGTTATTGGGTTCCTCACTCAGGATGATATCCTCCAGATACATCCATTTGCTCAAGAATTTCATAAATTCATGTTTTTAATAGCTGAGTAGTACTCTATTGTGTAAATGTACCAAATTTTTTGTATCCATTCCTATGTTGAGGGACATCTGTTTTTTTTTTAATCAAAATTTTCCTTACATTTATTGTTGGTTTGAATCTTTGCTGTCATCCAAGTGATACTAAAAAGTACTGAAGTTTACAAATTTCTGACTCAGTAGGAGATTGGGGAATGGGAAAACAAAGGATATGACATTGAACTTTATTAGGAAAGCACATACACTACTACCTCTGTTAGAGTCTACCTACAGTGAACAAAAACAGAAAACAAAACAAAACAAAGAAGGGAAATGTGGGTTGGGTGACATGAAGGAAGGTAACAGTGGTTCTATCTAAAGTTATCTCCTTGAGGGGAGCAACTTTTATTTAGTTAAATTGAAATCTATTAAAGGACTGTGAATGGGGAAATGAGAAACTAATACCAAGGAGAATTAGATGCGAATAGGGCTGACATCTGCCACCCTAGTCACCCAGATCATGTTACAACATTTAGATTCTGTGTATTTCCATAATATATTATTCTTTAGCAATTTAAAATTGACAGTAAAACTTGATAAACTCTCATTTAATTCACTTTATCTGTTCACTAAAAATATATCTACTACATTTTATAATGTAATTACAACATTAAGTAATCAAATTCACCATAAATTTAATGATTCCATGGCAATACAATTAAGCTTGTTTAAAATAATAAACAATAGAAATTCAATAATTTGAGTATTAAATAATAATAAAAATATGTCCAGACAATAGTTCTTGTCTCATACACACTTATTTTATTCTTATCAAGAACAAAAACTAACTACCCAGATCCTAGCAAAATATTACTCTCACATTTGAAATAATGATACAAATTAATTTATTGTTTTGAAAATTCAAATCTGTAGTATCCACATACAACAACAGAAATAGAAAAGGATATCTAACTAATAATAATAAAAATGTGTGTGATAATAGCAATAAATATCAATAGCTTCTTCATTAACCTCAGCTAGATATTTTCTAAGTAAAAATTTTAAAAATTTAAGGAATTCTATTGTTACTTTGTCTTGGTTATTGTTCTATTCCTATGAACAGACAATAGCTCATAAAAATTACTTAACTGGGGTGTTTGCTTATAGGTTTTCATTGTTAGTCCACTTATCTATATCATGAAGCATGACAGCATCCAGACAAAGATGACAATGAAGTATTTGATAAATTCTTATATCTTTATTTTATAGCAGAATTCAAAGAAAACAGAGAGATCAGATATTATACAGACTATAAAATTGCAAACCTTGCCTCTCATAATGCATCTCCACTCAAAAGATCTCAAACCCTAATCTTCCCTGAATGGTCCAATAACAAAATAATATATTGTATTATAATTTTATTCAATAGAAGACAGGAAGTTAGCTATACCTATAATGTGTAGATAACTACAAGCAATTAGTCTTTTCTGAATATATTTGGCAGTTGATCTTATGAATGTATAGACCACAGAAAAATTACTTAAATAGCTGCAGATTTAAGCAACTACCACATAGAGAGCAGATGTAGGCAAACACACCCAAGAAAATAATATATTAGCCATTTGTAGCTCTTGGGAGCAGAGTAGTATTTCATTATGCACCACATGGTTTGTTGACAACAGACAAATGAGATCAACAAACACAAAAGAAGATGAGTATCAAAGAATATATTAGATAGATTATTACAAAATTTTGAATAGTTAGGAAAGAGGGGCTTAAATCTGAAAGAATTGAGAAGGGTGTGATGGTTTGTATTTGCTTGGCCCAAAGTGTGGCAGTAGTAAGTGAGGTCTTGCAGGAGTAGGTATATTACTAGAGGCATGGGTTTTAAGACCCTCATCCTAGCTGTCTGGAAGGCAGTCTTGTCCTATTTGACTTCAGAACAAGATGTAGACCTTTCAGCTCCCCATATGCCATGCCTGCCTGGAAGATACCATGCCCTTCACCCCTTGATAGTGGACTGAACGTCTGAACCTCTCAACCTGAACTGAACAGCCCCAAATAACTGTTGTCCTTATAAGAGTTGCTGTAATCATGATTTTTATTCACAGCTGTAAAACTCTAAGACAGAAGTTGGTACCAGTGACTGGGGTATTGCTGTGATAGTCCTGAACATGCTTTTGCTCAGAAAAATGTAGTTTTGAGGACTTTGGGTTTGGAAATCAGAGAAATCCTTTAAGTGGAGCTTAATAGGCTCTCCTAGTAGGAATATAAAAAACTTTGTTGCTGAGAGTGATTTGAACTGTGCACACCTGGCTGGATAGGTTTCAGTATAGAATTTCAGTATGTGGCATAGAGACTGTTTATGTGATGTGTTGTGAAGAATGTGGGTGCTTTTTGCTATTGTCCAAGGAGTTTGCCTGAGGTGAACAGATTTAGATTAATTGCTTTGAAAAAGAAAGTCTCAAAATAGCCTGGTATAAATTCTGCTGTGTGGTTACTAAAGTTTACTTTTATGAATATTGATTTAATGAAAAGGAAAAATACAAAATACATGGTTCAATTATTAAAGTGGCATTAGGAAGTAGAATGGAGCTGGATCCTATTTTCAAGGAAATAAACTGATAAAGAGAGTAGGGCTTGTGAGGAAGATCCCATCCACCTAAGTTTAAGTTCAGTAATAGTGAAAAATATCTTTAATTCACAGAGGCAAGCAAGTATCTGAGTTCAAGTCCAGCCTAATAAAGAGCAACTTTCCAGCAGAGATAAGCTTACTTGTATGAATGGAGGAACACACTTTTAATCATAGCCATTAGGAGATAAGCATTCAGATCTCTGATTTCAAGTAAATTTAGAGAGGAAGTTCCATGATAGACAAGCTTATGCTATGAAGGAATAGGTAAACAGAAAGTTGGTGATAATGTTATAGATTAAGGGGGGGGCATAGTTTTAGCCCCAACAAACAGCAGAAATCAACAGCATCACCATCCATCTCTGATTTTAGACTCAAAAATATAACAGACTACTGGAATGATTAATGATGGTTAGCTGGAGCTAAGAGACTAGAAGTTATTAAGAAGAGACCAAGTCGGGCAGTGGTGGCACATGCCTTTAATCCCAGGTCTTGGGAGGCAGAGGCAGGAGGATTTCTGAGTTCAAGGCCAGTCTGGCCTACAGAGTGAGTTCCAGGACAGCCAGAGCTATACAGAGAAACTGTGTCTCGAAAAAACCAAAATACACACACAAACACACACACACACACACACACACACACACACACACACACACA
>LR753540.1:60875-90492 GCA_902729485.2 Mus minutoides | reverse complement strand
GATTAAGGGAACATATAAAGAAGCTGAGCCATGCCACTATAAAAAGGGACTATGAGAGGCTATTAGCGCAGCCTAGTTGCAGCAGAAGACCCTAGTGTATTGGATATGCCTAGTGTACTGGAGATACACTGTGCAATGATCACCTAGAATACCAGTAGCAGTGGAGTGGAAACAAATAGAGCCTAGAGTGGTACAGAGATAGAACTAGAAAAGTGAAATCAGCCTTTTGGAGGAGTCCCCATGTGAAGATCTAGTGTGGATCCCAGACATTGGAACAAGAAGCTGTGAAGTTGAAGTTGACTTGGTAACCCTAAGATGTTAAAGATGCCAGAACTGTGAGATACTTGCCAAGGAAAGCTGCTAACAGAGAGTGGTATCAGACCAAGAGATAAAAAGTTTGTTAAACTCAACAAAGATGAAAAAAGTTTTGGGGATTTGAAGTCCAATTTGACATCAGATGTGGAGAAGCAGAGTTTGGAGTTTTCCCAGCTGGTTTCTGGTCTTGCTTTACGGATTGCAGTTAAGGGATCAGATGAATCTCAGAGGAGACTTTGAATTTTGGGCTTTTGATATTGTTGAGACTGATATAGAATGTGGGGCCTTTGGAATTTGGATAAAATGTACTTTTTAATTATGCTATGGATAGATATAGCCCCTGTAGAGTCATGCATTTAAAGAAGCCTATGGGGAACTTAGAATGGAATGGAATTGTATATGCTGGGCCCAGGGAGTGGTAATATTAGGAAGTGTGGCCTTGGAGTGGGTTTGTCATTATGAGCATATGCTTTAAGAACCAAGTCCTAGCTGTCTGAAAAACAGCCTTCTCCTGTCTGACTTCAGGACAAAATGTAGAACTCTCAGCTCCTTCTACACCATGTTTGGCTGGATGCTACATGTTTACATCTTGATAATGGACTGAACTTCTGACTTTCTAAGCTAACCAAAATTAAATGTTGTCTTTTGAAGAGTTGCTATGGTCATGGTGTTTCTTCACAGCAGTAAAATCCTAACTAAAACAAGGATTGAATATAATCAAACACATTGTACAAAATTATTAAACAACAAAAATTGAGAGAAATATATTTTGAAAATGAGTTAGAGATAATCACTACTATGAAGATGTAAACGATCTGAGTATTAAATTTATTGAAACATAGCTGAAAATATTATGATAATTTATTAATATTGGATAAATGGTACCATCAGGTGAATCAGACTGTGGAGTATACTGAAGATATTTATTTTTATCCACAATCAGTATTGGCAGTGAATCACAGATATAAATCAAGTATGATTTTTAATGACTATGATAATCCATTTCAAATAAGTGCTGGAGAATTATGACAAGTAAATTCCTAAAAAAGAAATAAAAATATTTATTTCTGAGTTGAATTCAGACCATTTTCATTGGCTAGTTTATTATGGAATCCTGTGTAGAAATGGGAAAGATTTCTGTATAACCTACATTTACCTGTCTCATTAGAAATCTCATTGTCTGCACAAGGAGTACAATTGTAGCAGCAGATGGCCTTGCCATCCAGGATTACTTTTCTGAATCCAGGCCTACAACTCTCACTGCACACAGACTGAGGGATCTGAGAACAATGAAGAGAAATGTATCTAAATCTTATGGTTTTATGAAAAATAATAACAAATAGAATTTTTATGTTATTCAATGAATTCCTGAGTATTTTTGAAAAATGCAGAGGATTATTTAGAAAGATTATGTCCTGGAGAAACAAATGTGCTTAAGGATTTATCTGAGAATTATTAGAGTGTTAGAGAATTTGTACACATAATGAGGTATGGACAAGTTTCAGAAAGTTAGGTGATAAAAATATAATATAGAAAATCATAAAATCACTCCACAGTGTTACTATCTGTACATTTTGACTAATACATTGATCACCTTTACTTCCACCATGATTGTGAATCTGGTCTACCAGTTTGATAGGATTTAGATTGGTCATAGAAACAAAGATATATGTATATCTAGGAAGAAATATATAGATTAATGTAATTAAGTTAAACAGGGACACTTAAATCTGATGATGTCTCAAAACAAATAAATGTATAGAAGATAGAAGAGTGCAGCATTATTCATGTTTATCTAGATTCAGAGAATAAATATTTCTAAATATATTGCACCCTCAAATTGTTTCTTAAGTTATTTGAGTTCTGTATTTATTTATTAGACATAAGTAAGCCAGTAGATAGTAGATTTACCACATGCAGGTCTCCTTCTCCAGAGGTGGAAAAAGCTAGAAAAATTGATCATGGGATAGAATTTTTAAGCATGATTGACAGTGGACTTATTGAGAATATATGGACACTTAAGGGATATTAACACTAACATATTTATATGCCTATTTACATATTAGTACCACCATTTGGGATGTAATTTAAACCTTCAAGATACAAGACTAGCTGTAGAAATTATTTCAGTGGTGTTGAAATTAAAACATTTTAATCCTCTATTTAGGTCTAGGTTTCTCATTGTTCTTACTGTAAATATGGATATATATATATATATATATATATATATATATATATATATATATACTAACAGTATCTTTCTGGGTTTTGAGCCTATATTTATTACTAACCAACTTGCGGTCATGCTCCTATCCATGGTAGATCATCATACTTCTGGAACCATAACCATAAATATTTTGTGTTGTTTCCATAAGTGACATTTAGAAATGTCGTTTGATCATGCAATAAAGAGTAAATTTTATATTGTTCTATGATATTAATCCCAAATGAGAAAAATTTTAAAACACTCTGACCCAAGAAACATTTTAGAGAGTGAAATTTCCTGTTTCAGTGTTTCTAAATTTTGACAATGGAGACTAAAAATATCCATATGAATGAATACTGTAGGCTTTATTTAACACTAAAAAGTCCATTAATCTGAATGAATGAAAGAAAAAGCACAGTACCCTAGTACTACCATTGTGGTATTTTGTTCTAGTAATCAAATAGCAATAAGCCTTAAGTCAGAAAATAAGTGCTATTTCACCTGAAATTAAAATTTTATTATTAACACAAGCTTAAATCATTGATTTAATACATAACCCACCTCTGAAAATCCTCCTGCCCATTGTGTCATCTGCTCAGATAAGGACAACTGTTGACCCTCAGGAGCATTTGCTGAAAATGATCCTATTTTCACCTTTTGTCCAAGACCCTTTGGTAAATTCCAAAGGTTAAGAATATCATATTCTGCATTTAATTTATGTCTCCAATCTAAACTTATGTTTCCTCTCTCATCAATGTCATTCAGGAAAATGTTAAGCTAAAAGATATTCATGAATTTATATTACACTGTGTCTAAGAGGCAGAATTGAACTTACAGTTTTGAATGTTTATCTTCAAAATTTTATCTTATTTATCTTCAATTATGATGTGAATATCAAATTAATGAAGGTACCATTAATGTTAAATAAATGAATGACTGAGTGTATAGGATACTATTTTGCTTCTGAATGACAATCCAGCTTCAAGGAAAAAAAACTATGAACAAACTCAGGTAATGAATGAATGATTTTGGACTCATGGAAATGTTAACTTTTTTGAAACTTAGCAAGAGCCATTTGCATTCAGAATATCTTCAGAGACCTACAGCTTAAAATGGGTGTGCTGACATCTTAAGGGTAAGAAAGGGAAATATTTATGTATAAAACCACTCTCATTGTTTCAGTTAAATGTCTACTCATTTATTCCTGTTATAAAAATATACAGAAAAAATTATTGATTTTTATTGCATGTATTATCATGAGAATATCATAGTTCTAGCTATTGACAACATCACATTTGCATTGACTAATAAAATATACTAGTGTAATTTTTCATCCCATTTATCAGCAACACACACTTGAAACTGTCTTTACCTCTAAATGAGTTTAAAAACAAAATTTCTCATGATTGTGGACTAGAAGAACATAGTTTTACAATACCTAACATGCTGTCATTGCAGAACTCATATATCAGGTTGCTGATGATACATTAAAGTACAGTGGCTATTACCTGCCAGGGGAAGAAGGCCATTGCTTTCCCATTTTCATGTGGTTGTTTTTGTACTTGTTTAAGACTCATCTGATGGAGACTGTGAGCCACAGCATACACAGCATTATAGATATTGTTACTTTCTTCACTGATTGTCAGGTCCAATATATGACTAGGTAACACATCCAGAGAAGCATTGGAGTGACAGTTAGCCAATAGTTGACAATCAGTATCAGAATATGAGCACTTGAAGAGCAAATGCCATAACTTAGGAAGGTAAATGTCTTCTGGGTATTTGTAAGGATTAACTGTTTGAATAAACTTAGTAAGCTCAAAACTTTCTCTATAATTGTGTGTAAAAATTAGGCTACCATGGAATGAGTCAAGCATGAAATAGTCAGCATAGTCAGTAATATGAGGTTCAATATTCATGACCCAGACTTTTCCTGTCAACAATCTTTGCCCAATATTTCGCATTAGACCTGTGAGGGAATCAATGTCACCGTAAATAATTATGACATTTGTCTCATCCATATTTTCCCAGAATTTGTTATAATATGAAATCAATGTGAGGGGGATCATTTTCACAAAAGCTATGCAAACTCCTTTTCTCTCCATATCTTCTCTGAGCTCTGATAAAATTATATACCCCTTCTGGTTATCTGGGAGGATGAGACCAACCCAGGACCACCTAAAATGAACCATCAAAGATACAATGCCAAGTGAAATTGATGAGTACTTGGGGGCCATCTGATAGAGAGAAGAGTATTGACCACGGTCACTCAAAATAGGGTCATAGGGTCCAAAAGAAAGCTGAAACAAGTAAGAGGAAGAATATTAACATGGAGTAAAATTTCATTCCTGAAGCAACAAATGACAACAGAAAACAAAGCTAGTTTTATCTCAATTTTAAAGGAAAATTCCATTTACAGAATTTAACAAAAATTCCTCCTAAGTCTGTTAGTTTCAAGAAACTACATGGATTTATTTATGTCTCCATCCTTTCTCTTGCATCCAAGTGAAATTTAGATTGAAATCCAAGTGTTTGTGCACATGTTTTGAGTTGAATAACTTGAATATCCCTCTTGTAGTTTTAAATACACCTGTATTATCAACAAAGATACCTTATTCCCAGGTCCCACACACCAAATTTACTTACCTGAGGAAATTTATAGAGATGAAGTAATGTTCCAATTTGGGCAGATGTTGTCCATGATGTTCCTGTGAGGGCAGCAGTAAATTTACTTTTGGCACAATTGTAATTTGGTAAAATCTTTTTCAGCCCTTGACCAGTGAGCCAAAAACAGACATTCATAAGAGTTTCCTTCTCAGTGAATCTGACATTGTAGAAATTAAATCCAAGAGATATATTAGGTAAAAGATTGGGGTTATCATTGATCTCTTCAATAGCAAACACCAAAGCCAGAATATACTGGTAGTTCTTAAAATTATATCTGTATAAATGACAAAATATACACAAGAGGAATACAACAAGGACGACATATTGAGTTTGTTAAACTTTATAGTTCATCTTTGTTTCCACAAAATATGCATTTTAACTTTTTCACCATGAATATGTGGGACTAGGTTGGGAATATATGATAAGATTTGGCAAAACCATTTAATATTACTGCTCATTAATTATAGTTCCTCAAAGCATACTTTATCAGTCATTAGAATATATAAAAATTTTCAGTCTATATATCATGAATAAGTTTCTCCCAATATTACAGGTCTTCTTATATCTTTATCTTGGGATTTTGAGATGTTTAATTATGAAAATCCACCATTACATTAGGAAACCAATCAGATTTTAGAAACAGTATGTTTATTAAATAACATTCCATGTTAAGTACATTGCATATTGGTCACACTTGCCATAACTCTGATATTTTTCTCAGTATGGCAGTCAGAAATTGCAGTGGATAATATACTCTCTTTGAACTTACACCATATGGACACTGGATTACACTAATGCACTTACATTCTTTTGGGAAATATTACCTCAGGTCATGACTTTTACTTGGATTGATATACCCTCTGAGCATTCTTTTCAATTGTATATTAATAACTTTATGTGAAAAGAAAAAATACATATTTCCCCAAAAGGCCTCAAATTCACTATCACATAAAAATCTATTTAATTTCAGTGTCAGAGTATTGATCATAAAAATATACCTCATTTTGGTTCCATTGTGTAATATTTTCTTCCCCCTAAAGACTTATAGAACTTAATTCAGGAACAGTGAAAAGTAAAACTCTTGATCTTAGAATCAGTGGTTGAGAGTAATCTCAAGGGCACAATGATTTCTCAATACTGCAGGAAAGATATATTTATGATTCTTAATATGTATAAATACATACAATGACCTGTGAATACTCATATGAATCAAAATACCAGCATGGAGAATGGAAGTATCCACACAAACACAAGCTAAGTGTCTGTTCTTAGTGTTTTATTACTGTGAGAAGACACAATGACCACAGCAACTCTCATGCAGGAAAACCTTTAACTGAGAATTACTTTACAGTTTCAATGCTTTAGTCTAGTATGGTCATGGAGGAAAATACATCAATGTACAGGCCAAAATGCCATTTTATAATTTTACATCTTAATGTACATGTAGCAAAAGTGGAAACTAAGACAAACTGTCAAGAATTTAGCTTCTTAAATGAATAAGCCTACCCCTACAGTGACACACTTACTCTAGCAATTCTACTCCTTACTCCAACAAGGCCACACCTCCTAATAGTGCCACTCATTATAAGTAAAATATTTAAAAACAATAGAATACGAGAGGCAGTAGTGTTTAAACCATTGCCTTCCATTTGTTTGCATTCTCAGTCTTGTAGACATAACATAATGCAAAATGTACTGAGTCTATCTTCAAAAGTTCTCATAATTTAAAACATCCTCAAATTTGTTTGTCCAAAGTTCAGATTCTCTTCTGAGAATCCTGCATTATTTTATCAAGTAATTTCCAGTAAAAGCAAAATAAAAGAGTAGATCATATATTTATATAATGACTCAGAATATATATTACCATTTCAAACTTCAGGATGGGGAGCATAGTGAGGTAATGGTGAACCAAAGTAAGACAAAATACAAGCTGAGAAAATTCCACAATTTGCTTCTCCATATTTGATGTTAAAATACTCTTCAGATATCTAATTCCTTTCATCTTTCTTGACTGTAAAACACATTTTTGCCTTGGGCTTATTCAATTTCTCCATAGCAGTGTTTTTTAGTTGATATCTCTGAGCACAGGCACCTTCATGGCAATGCAGGGTTCTCTTTTCGAGCTTCACATAATGGCTCCTCCAGGATGCAAAGGCATCCTTGATAAATTCTTGGCCTTATTGTCTTTCCTTCTTTACAGAGAAAGATTCAATATCAACTTTCCCGTTTCTATCATTGACTCATTGCCAGAACCACATGGCTGAAGCTGCCAAGTTATCATGCTTATTAGGGCTGGAAAGTGCTCCCTACCACCCAATAAAACTAAATCTTCACCAGCTTTCTCTTCTTGTTAATTTCCTTTACTCCCTATTTTTGAATGTCCTAAAACTCAATATGTAGTCCACACTTAGCTCAAATTCGGAGATCCATCAACTAAAATTACAGGTGTGGTCCACCACACCCAGCACTACATATTTCTTGAACCCTTTTTCACTTAGCTGTGTAGAATCTTGCCCTATGTCTCCACTGGCTTCATTCCATTTAACATCAAGTTTACAGTTAGTCTGTTTATCTATTTGAACACAGGATTTAGTACTATTTTAACTCTTATTCCTTTTCCCCCATCTCTATTTTTGTACATTCTCTACAAAAATAGGCAATATGTAATTTTTTCTCTCTCAGCTTTTTTCTTTTTGTTATAGATCTTCATAACAGTAGACAATAATAACGACACAACAGAGTCAACACTAGGCTGTTGAGATTTTCTTTGCCAAAGGATTTGATCTATATGTTTTCACTATAGCTTCATGGAGACTTTTGACAAGGCCAAAACACATTAATAGTATTTGCACAAATATAACAAGTACAATCTCTTGGAAACATACCAAATTTCATCTCCTCTGAAACCATTTTAACCAGGAACAGAGAGTATAACTAACACCCTGTAACACTTTTTCCAAGTTCCACATAGAATGGCTCATTAAGCTGCACTTAACAAATTTCACTGATTTCCTCAACCAAATTCACACTCATTATTCCTGCAAACATAAAACCCTGCCTATCACAAAAAACTCCTGTCCCTAGTTTAAATTTCTATGTTCATTGGGTTTTATTGGTGTGAAGAGAATCAAAGTCCCTTACAACTCTTATAAGGGAAAACTTTAATTGGAGCAGGCTTTCAGTTCATAGTTTTTATCCATTTTATCATGTTGGGAAGCTTGGCAATGTGCAGGCAGACCTGGTCTTAGAGACAGAGATAAACATGCTAAATTTTCTTCTGCAGGCAATGAATAACTATGTGGTAGGAGAGAACTGGTTCAGCAATTCAGAGTGCTCTTTTTCCAAAGAACCCAAGTATGTTTCCCAGAACTCAAATTAGCACAAAATGCTACAAAACTCCAAATCCACATGATGAAACACTAACACACACACACACACACACACACACACACACACACACACACACAAACATTAAAAAAGGAATACAATAGTTATAATAATGGTAATATTATGGGAATCAGTGGTGCTACTGAAAAATAAAATGGAAGGTTAACAACCTAGCAGCTGTTGTACATGAACCTAGATTATGATACCTAACTTGTTTATTATTGAGAATTATTATAATGTCATTTTGACATGCATGTATATATTTTAAATTAATTTAATTTTTCATTAAGTAGATTAATAGAGTTATTTGATATTAAAGATAAATTGTCAAAAATTAGTGAATATTATTTTTTAAAGTAAAGTAGAAAATCAATGAGTAAATAATATAATATTCACTGGAAAAGAATTGGTAAGTAAAATATTAAATTTTGTGATATAGAATAACATTTTATTATTGATAAATACTATATATTGAAATAAATACAGATAGATAGATAGATAGATAGAAATGATTTTTGACAATTTCATACATATAAGTAATTAACAATCACTTTTATGCATTACATACTAAAGATAGCAGAGGAGCTCAATACCTCCAATCACAGTACAATGATAAGAAGAAAGGTTAATAAAACAGATTTGATCATTCTCTATTGGATACCCAATTTTGAAAGAACATGGTATATAATAAATATATTCTTTTCTTGCCATTATGACTTAATTACATCATTTCCCCTTCCCTTCGGTCTATGTAAACTATTATGGATCTTCTTTTTCTTAATTTATGTACTCTTCCTTCATTAATAGTCAAGAATGCCATAATCTTACACACACACACACACACACACACACACACACACACACACACACTCACACTCTTACTATGGTATGCTTTGAAGTAGTCTGCCCAAGCTGTAATATTCTTCCAAAGGAAAGAATACACAAAATGGTTACCCACCACCAAATGAAAGTCTATATACAAGTAAAATCACACAGGCTGAATAGGTTTTTAAAGACTGAAAAGAAATTCATTAGAATTTATTAGTGAAATACCAACTAATAGTGAGCTTTCAAGATAAATACCTGACTAGAGGAAAACAAAAGTGAGAATGCATATTAATCTGGCTAGGAGCAAAATACATGATGAACAATAGATATATGATAGAAAAGTTAGACTTAAATAAAACTGATCTACTCTCAGCATCACAAAAAAAAAATTCTTAGGATATGGAAAACGTCCTAAGAAAGAACCACTGAAAAGGAAATGGAAGTTAATACTAAGGATGATGGCTATAACCAAAAAACATATATTAATGGTATGAGTAGAAATATTGTGATCTGGTATCTCAGAAATTTGATCAAAGTTCATTATGATTAATATATGTAAAATTCCTACATGTTTTTAGGTATTACTCAAATTACTGGGTTTAGGGCCATGTAGAAATATTAAGAAAGCAGAAATATAGTTCAGTATTAAAACATAAGACTGTATGTACTCAGAAGAAAGTCATTTGGATGAATCAGAATTGATATGACAAGAAGTATGATAGTCACAACAAAATACCATACAAATCACTTGCAAACATCAAACATGTGAGAAAGGACTTGTATGAATTCCTACAGCATAAAATTTTTTGAACATCTTCAAAGTGAAATTATATTATTTAATTTTTTACTATTTGAGAATGGAATTAATTTTATAAAAAATCAGTCTATATATGTCTGAATTATTGCTGAATGTGAATATTTTAGTAGAATGTACACATTTATATAAGATGAATGATAAACTAATTCTTACCATGCTGAAAAAGAAGAGACATCAGTACATATCTCAGTTAGACTTTGCCAAACACCCTTAGGTCAGAAAGTTTGTTGTATATTTTATGAACTGATTGTGTTGGTATTTCTGGTTTTGCTCAAAAATACCTATCTGTATTAATCTTACTTACGAAACACATTGATAAAAAGGTAACAAACAATACCTGAGTGCGTATGAAAAGCATAAACTGGGAATGAATGAAGGCAATAAGGAAAACACCAAGGAAATTATTTTCTAGTTAAATAAAAGGAAGGCCATGAAGGAAATTTGTGAGCACTCATGATCTAGTCTACCTTTATGTACTGAAACAAACAAACAAAAAAACAAAACAAAAAAACAAACAACGACATCAACAAAAAATAAACAAAAATCTAAAAAAAAACATATGGTTGAAATTCAAAGAAAGACGGATATCAGTGAAATGGCAAATTCAGGATTAAAATATGCTTAACATTAGAATCAAATTCACTGAAAATATACACAAGACAGACATAAAGGCCCCAGAATTTTATTATCTACAAAATAAATTAAGAAAATTGGTAAAGCAATATTTTATACGTTCTTCATTTTTTTCAAACAAAAATAGTCTTCATTTGAATCAGTATATATATGTTTATAATTAAATATTTCTATATTTTAAAATAATAAATTTGTATACATTATCAGGGAAAATATTGAAAACTTCTAGCTGTAGTATCTTTCTATGATTTGAGCAATGAACATAAAATAGAAAATATGAATAAAAATATCCTAAAGTGAAATATTTTAAAATAACTTTCCAGATAATAGTTTTTTGTTTATGTAAAAAATTGCAGATGATAGTACACAACTACTATCTACACTGACAAGAGATATGTTCTTGAGATATGCCAACTTTATAAAGCTACAAATACAAGAAATGAATGTATGTTTCACAAAAAATAATAGGACATATAAGTTCATATCGATATTTTAATTCATGTGAGGGAAAATAATTTACTCTCATAAAAACAGAGAGTAAACTTTCAGTTGGATATGGAAACATAAAAGAAAAATCAATCAAAGGACTGAACATATTTCCGAATAAATTGATGATACTCATTCTAGGATGAGAACAATTTTTCTTTCACCTGAAAATGTGAGCTGCATAAAAAGTATGTGCATACACACAAATGTTATATATGATAATACATTAAACTCAGAGACTATGGCATAGGACAGCTAGTGCCTACTTAAGGGACTCTGATATAGCTGTCTCGTACAGAAGTGGATGCTCATAATCATCTGTAAGAGGGAACACAGGGCCCACAATGGAGAAGCTAGAGATAGAACCCCAGGAGCTGAAGGGGTCTACAACCCTAGAAGAGGATCAACAATATGAACTAACCAGAACCCCCAGAACTCATGTCTCTAGCTCCATATGTAGCAGAAGATGGCCTAGTCGGTCATCATTGGGAAGAGAAGCCCCTTGGTACTGCAATCTTTATATGCCCCAATACAGGGGAACACTAGGGCCAAGAAGTGGGAGTGGGTGGACAGGGGAGCAGGGAGGGGGGAGGGGGGAGGGGACTTTCAGAATAGCATTTGAAATGTAAATTAAGAAAATATCTGAGCTGGTGAGATGGCTCAGCGGGTAAGAGCTCCTGACTGCTCTTCCGAAGGTCCCGAGTTCAAATCCCAGCAACCACATGGTGGCTTACAACCATCCGTAATGAAATCTGATGCCCTCTTCTGGAGTGTCTGAAGACAGCTACAGTGTACTTACATATAATAAATAATAAATAAATCTTAAAAAAAGAAAATATCTAATAAAAAATTGGAAAAAAACCTATAATATTAATGCAACAATCAAAAAAGCCTATTTACTCTTAAAACTATTCAATATTCAACAGGGACACAGGACACAATGAATATTCACATCTTAGACTTCCTAAGTAGTAGATAAAAAGAAAAAAATGAAAAATATTACCTTGACAATGCTAATATAATAGCATATAATGACAGACCACTTATTTGTTTGTAAATGTGATAGTAACAAGGAAAACATTTATGCTTACAAACATATAATGAATAAGAATCTCAAACAGAGATAAGAAATCATCGATTTGCTGAGGTTGATCTGCTCCCATGAAGACTCCAGGAGAACTGAAGCAACCCAGAGACAAAAGAGCCAGACTCCATACAGTCACCCAGATCAACAAACACCAGGGATATCCAGATGGCGAAAGGCAAGCACAAGACCATAAACAACAGAAAACAAAATACGTGGGCATCATCAAAATACGTGTCTCTCACCACAGCAAGCCCTGCATACACCAACACATCTGAAAATCCGGAATCTGTCCTAAAATCCTATCTCATGAGAATAATAGAGTTCTTAAAGGAGGATGTCAATAACTCACTGAAAGAAATAAAAGAAAACACAGGTAAGCAAGTAAAGAAATTGAATAAAGTGATCCAAGTGCTAAAAGTGAAAGTAGAAACAATTAAGAAAACACAAATGGAGGCAAACCTGGAAATGGAAAACCTAGGAAAGAGGTCAAGAATTAAAGATGTGAAGTATTACCAACAGAATACAAGAGGCAAAAGAGAGAATCTCAGGTGTAGAAGATACAGTAGAAGAGACTTACACAACTGTCAAAGAAAACTCAAAATATAAACTCCAAACCCAAAGCATCCAACAAATTCAGGACACAATGAAGACAAAATCTAAGGATAATCAAAATAGACAAGAACAAAGATTCCCAACTCAAAGGACCTGAAAATGTCTTCAACAAAATCATAGAAGAAAAATTCCCCAACATAAAGAAAGATGGACATAAAGTTACAAGAATCCTATAAAACACCAAATAAATGGGACCAAAAAAGAAAATCTTCTCCTCACATAATTATCAAAACATTAAATGCTCAGAGCAAAGAAAGAATATTAAAAGCTTCAAGGGAAAAGGCCAAGTAACATGCAAAGGCAGACCTATCAGAATTACACCAGACTTTTCAACAAACTATGAAAGACAGGACTTTCTCTTGGTGGATTTTCCCTTTGATGAATATTTATTGTCCTTCTTCATCACAATTGTTAACTTTTGGTTAAAATTCAATTTTATTGGATATTAGGATGGCAACTCCTGCTTGTTTATGGAAACATAAAAGAAAAATCAAGGTTATGCAGACTCTAAGAGAACACAAAGGTCAACCCAGGCTACTATACCCAGCAAAATTCTCAATCAACATAGATGGACAAAACAAAATATTCCAGGACAAAACTAAATGCAAACAGTATCAATGTACCAACACTGCCCTACAGAGGATCCTGGAAGGAAAATTGCAACACCAGGAAAGAAAAGACAAGATATTAAGCACCTCACAACAAAGTCAAAAGCAGAGAGCCACAAGCACATAAAGCCACCTACAAAAACAAACATGTCAGGAACCAATAGTCATCTCTCTGTAATATCTCCCAATATTAAGGGACACAACTCACCTATAAAAAAACATAAGCTAACAGACCAGATACTCAAAAAAGATCCAGCATTTTGCTACATAAAAGAAACATACTTCAATAACAAAGACAGCAGCCATCTCAGAGTAAAAGCATGGAAAAAGGTCTTCCAAGCTGTCCCGAACTAGCGGAACTAAGTTATTTCATTGGGTTGAGGAGAACCTTTTGTCTGTAAGATAGGATGGGCGGAGAGAGAAAGAAGCAGAGACCATGAGTTGTGAAGTTTTTGTCATGGTATCACTTTATGTAGGCAAATGCTCAGTTTTATACACACAGCAAAAGAGAGGACATAGGGAGGTCAGGGATGGAGAACAAAGACCCTGGGGCGAGGGACATCTGGAAGGAGGAGGATGGCAGCCTTGAGATGTCTAATGATTTTTCTGGGGATGCAGGCACTTTCTTATTGCTCTAAGTGTTTATCTGAGATAAGGCTCTGCCGGTCTTAGAGTCAGCCTAGTGTGCAGGAGGGGCAATTTGGCTCTTAGCAAGGTGTTAGCTGGTCTTTTTGGTGGGAATCAATGAAGGTTTGGCTTCCCACACCAAGTAAATGGTCCCATTAAACAAGCAGGAGTTGCCATCCTAATATCCAATAAAATAGAATTTCAACCAAAAGTTAACAATTGTGATGAAGAAGGACAATAAATATTCATCAAAGGGAAAATCCACCAAGAGAAAGTCTCAATTCTGAGCATCTATGCCTCAAATGCAAGAGTACCCACATTCAGAAAAGAAACTTTACTAAAAGCCAAAACACACATTGAAACCCACACAATAATAGTGGGAGATTTCAACACCACACTTTCACCAATGGACAGGTCATTGCAACAGAAATTAAACAAAGACACTGTGAAACTAAGTGAGGTTATGAACCAAAAGGATTTAACAGATATCTACAAAGCATTTCACTTTAAACAAAATATTACACCTTCTTCTTAGGACCTCGTATTACCTTATACAAAATCAATCACATAATTGATCATAAAACAACCCTCAACTGATACAAGAAGTTTGAAATAATATCATGCATCCTATCATATCACCATAGCCTAAGGCTGTTCGTCAATGGCAGTAAAAACTACAGAAAACCCACATACATATGGAAACTGAACAACTCTTTACTAAATGATAACTTTGTCAGAGAATAAAGAAAGAAAGAAATTAAAGACTTCCTGGGATTTAATGAAAATATTGACACATCATACCCAAATTTATGGGTCATGATGAAAGCAGTGCTAAGAGGAAAGTTTAAAGGTCATAGAACTAAGTGCCCTTATAAAGAAACTGGAGAGATCTTATACTAACAATTTAACAGCATACCTGAGAGCTCTAGAACAAAAAGAAGAAAACTCAGGCAAGAATAGTAGAAGGCAAGAAATAGTCAAACTCAGGGCTGAAATTAACCAAACTGAAACAAAAGAAAGCAATACAAAGAATCAACAGAAGCAAAATCTTTGAAAGAATCAACAAGATAGATAAACACCTAGCCAAACTAAGTAAAGGGCCAAGAGGCAGTATCCAAATTGATAAAATCAGAAATGAAAATGGAGATATAACAACAGAAATGGATGAAATTCAAAAACTCATCAGATCCTACTATAAAAGCCTATACTCAACAAAGCTGGAAAGTCTAGATGAAGTAGATGGTTTTCTAGACATTTGTCACACAACAAAGTGAAATCAAGAGCAGGTAAACTATCTAAGCAGGCCCATACCTCACAAGGAAATAGCAGAAGTTATTAAAAACCTTCCACCACCACCCCCCCAAAACACCCAGGGCCAGATGGATTTAGTGCAGGGTTACATTAAAGCTTCGAAGAAGACCTGATATCAATTTTCCTCAAACTGTTCCATAAAATAGAAACAGAAGGACTACTACCTAATTCGTTCTATGAAGCCACAATTGCTCTAATAATTAAACAACACAAGGACACAACAAGAAAAGAGAACTTCAGACCAATCTTGCTTATGAATATTGATGCAAAAATATTCAATAAAATTCTTGCAAACCAATCCAAGAACACATCAAAAACATCACTCATTACAATCAAGTAAGCTTCATGTCAGGGAAACAAGGTTGGTATAATATACAAAAATCAATAATGTAATGCACTATATAAATTCAAAGAGAAAATCACAGTATCATCTGCTTAAATTCAGAAAAAGCGCTAGACAAAACAAAACATGCCTTCATGTTAAAAGTACTGGACAGATCAGGAATTCAAGATCCATACCTAAACATAATAAAAGCAATTTATTGCAAACCAAAAGCTAATATCAAATTAAATGGATACATACTTGAAGCAATCCCACTGAAATTGAGGACAAGACAAGGATGCCCACTCTCCCCACATCTAGTAAATATAGCACTCAAATTTCTAGTTAGAACAATAAGACAACAAAAAGAGATCAAGGGCATATAATTTAGTAAAGAAGAAATGAAGGTATGCTATTTGCAAATTTTATGATAGTATACATAAGCAACCCAAAAAAATTCTACCAGAGAATGTCTCCAGCTGATAAACAGCTACAGTGAAGTAGCCAGATATAAAATTAACTTAAATAAATCAGTAACCTTCCTTTATACAAAGGATAAACAGGCTGAGAAAGAAATTAGGAAAACAGTTCTCTTCACAATAGCCACAAATAGTAGAAAATAACTTGGGGTAACTCTAACCAAATAAGTGACAAACAATAATATGTATGAAAAAAATCTCTCAAGAAAGAATTCGAAGATCTCAGAAAATGGAGAGATCTCTGATGCTCAAGGACTAGCAGAATTAACATAGTAAAAATGTCCATCCTACCAAAGGCAATCTATAATTTAAATGCAATCCCCATCAAAATGTCAACACAATTCTTCAAAGATATAGAAAGAGCAATTCTCAAATTCATCTGGAAAAGCAAAAAAAACCAGAATAGCAAAAACAATTCTTAACAATAAAAGAACAGCTGGGGGAATCACCATCCATGACCTCAAGCATTACTACAGAGCAATAATGATAAAAACTGCATGATATTGATACACAGACAGACATATTGATCAATGGAATAGAATTGAAGACCCAGAAATAAAACCACCCAGTTAGGGTCACTTGATCTTGACAAAGATGCCAAAAATACAAAGTGGAAAAAAGAAAGCATAGTCAATAAATGTTGCTGGTCCAACTGGCTGTCTGTATATAGAAGAATGAAAATAGACCCATATTTGTCACCTTGTACAAAGCTCAAGTCCAAGTGGATCAAGGACCTCAACAACAACAACAACAACAAAAAACTAGATACACTGACCTAGTATAAGAGAAATTGGGAAAGAGCCTTAACTCATTGGCACAGGGGGCAATTTCCTAAATAGCACTCAAATGGCTCATGCTCTAAGATCAACAAAAATTGATAAATGGGACCTCATGTAACTGGAAAGAATCTGTAAGGCAAAGTACATAGTTGATAAGACAAATTAGCAACCTACAGATTGGGAAAAAAATCTTCACTAACCCCACATTTAATACAGAGAAATCAAGAAGTTAATCACACACACACACAAATCAACAATTGGTATAGAGAACTAAATGAATAATTCACAACTAAGGAATTTCAAATAGCTGAGAAGCACTTAAAGAAATGTTCAAAGTCCTTAATGATCAGAGAAATGTAAAATGACCCCGAGATTCCACTTTAGAATGGCTAAGATCAAAACCTCAGGTGACAACACATGTTGGAGAGGATGGGCAGAAAGAAGAACACTTCTCCATTGCTGGTGGGAATGCAAACTGGTACAACCACTCTGGAAATCATTCTGGAGATTCCTCAGAAATTTGGAAATAGATCTATCTGAAGACCCATCTTGGGAATTCCCACTCTTGGGAATATACACAAGAGATGTCCCACCATGAAACAGGGGCATGTGTTCCATTATGTTATTAGTAGCCTTATGATATAGCCAGAAGCTGGAAACAATCTAGATGTCCCATGACAGAAGAATAGATACAGAAAATGTGGTTCATTTACAGTGTAATACTACTTAGCTATTAAGAATGAGAACATCCTGAGTTTTGTAGGCAAATGGAAGAAACTAGAAAATATCATCCTGTGTGAGGTAACTCAAACCCAAAATGACATGCATGGCATATACTCACTAATAAGTGGATATTAGCCAAAAAATAAAAGTACAAAATTGTTACAGGCATCCCAATGAAGTGGCTTGACAAGTTGAAAAGCTTGGAAGCACTCACGAGACACAGAGTTTCAAAAGAAACTCATTCAGTCTGGTGTATGGATCCACGTGCTCACCTTTAGTAGTATTTTATTATAGTGCCTTTAAAGATTGAATACTGACATAGCTAAGATTTCCAGTGTTCCAACAGTCCTAGAGAATCCTTGATTTCAGTAAGAATTCAGTAACTATCTAGAGACTATTTAGCATTACATAAGAACAGAGCCAAAGCAGCTCAGAGCTAATTTGCAAAATGTTTGCTAGGAACAATAGCTTTAGGGAATAGATGGATTTCCCACTGAGAAAGGAATCTTCACTACAGCCAGGTGTAGCAGACTACATTGCAGATTAGAATCAAGTTGGTGAATTCTTCTGACAAATGGAAATTCCCCACAGATTCTTAAAAGAACAGCCAAGTTACACTCTTGCTAGAATTTACCTGGGCCTGGAAAATAGGAGGGTTGTTGTAATACATTATTCATGAGAAGGTCTGCTAGAGAAGAAACCCCTGGTGGTGGGCTTAACAATAGACTAGTATTACACCTGGCTTAGTGGCTGCAGACTGCTCCCCTCCATCTCTTGATGTACACATTCCTTTTGTATTGTGTCACTGCAACTCCTGGTTTCTTATTACTCTTATGTATAAAAAGTTTGATGCTCTACCCAAAAAAATACATTCAGATTCTACACACCCTCTCGTGTGGTCTGTGGCACAAAATACCCAAGATACAGTCCATAGAACTCAAATAGCTCAACTAGCTGATATGCCCAAGTCAGGACTCCTCAGTCTCACTTGGGAGAGAGAAAAAAGCTATCACAAGTGGGAAAGGAGAGAAGGACCTGGGAGGGAAAGTGGATGCAGGGTGGAAACCTGATGTGGTATTGGGTGAGGGAAAAGGATGGAAGCCCTGAGGGACAGCAGAAAGAATGGAAGCATTAAACCTCAAGAAATAGGAGGTTGAGGGGACACCCTCCTCAGAATGCACCAGAAACCTAGAAGGTGAGAGACTTTGAGGACTCAAAGGGAGGGGCCAAGATGAAACACCTTACAGTAGGGAAAGGGAACTTATAGAGCCCACCTCCAGCAAGAAGACAGGACATCAAGTGAAGGATGGGTTTGCCATCCCATAGTCACATCTCTGACCCATAATTGTTCCTGTCTGAAAGAATTACAGGGATGGAAATTGAGAGGAGCCTGAGGAAAAGAAGGTCCAGTGACAAGCCCAAAGTGTGTTCCAGGTCAAGGGGAGGTCCCAAGGCCTGACACTATTACTGAGGCTAAGGAGAGCTAACAAAAAGGGATCTATCATTACTTCCCTCCAAAAGACCCAACAAGCAGTTGAGTCAGATGCAGATATTTGCACCCAACCAGTAGACAGAAGCAGCTGCCCCCTGTTGTTTAATTAGGGAAGGCTAAAAAAAGCTTAGTAGAAGTGCAATTCTATAGGAAGTCCAGCAGTCTCAATTTATTTGGATCCCCTAGATCTGTCAAACACTGGACCACCAAACAGGGAGCATACACCAGCTGATATGAGGCCCCCAACACACATATAGTAGAGGACCTCTGGGTCCTCAAGAGACTGGAGGCCCCAGGGAGTTTAGAGGTGGAGTAGGAGTTTGGGGCATCCACATGGAGACGGTTTGTGGTGGTGAGGAGGTGTGGGATGTGGAGCATTTGAATGGGGGATGGGAGTGGCAGGGAATAGAATATGGAGAATAGAAAATAAATTAAAAATTAAATTAAAATGAACAAGAAACCATCTATTTAAAATGCATAGAAAATTTCCAAACAGATAAGTAAAGAATTAAGAAAGATAAAAGAATGTTTTCAGCTTTGCAGTATGTATGCCTTTTGTGGTCAATTTTATATGAAAAGTTATACTTAGTGAATGAATTGTATGAGAATATATTGTTTTATTTTCATAATCAAAGTTAATACATTTGTCATAAATTTAATTTTTTTCTTACTTAATGACAAGTTAAATATTTGTGGCAGGGAAAATACATTTATTTACAATGAACAAGTCAGACACTAATGCTCACAGAACAAAACCTATATTCTTTGCCTGAATTGATGACAGTAAAGGACAGAGAAATAGGGAACTTACAATAAATATTAATTTTGATAAAATAGCAGAGACTCCCTAATATCTGATAAGAATTTGAGAAAACTTTGTAATTTTTTTCTTAGAAAATATATAATTCACTAAATAGACTAAAAATCCAGAATTTTATCTAAAAATAAATTTTTTCATAGCCATATTTGCTATTTTAAATTTTCAAAAATAAATCCCTCTGGGTAATATAATATTCAATATGCATTCATAACAAACTTTCTTTCTCTTCCACTGTTTGATGTAATTCTTAATATCTCACTATGATTTTACCAGACATATAATACTGTCACACTGAGCATAATTAACCTTCACACCTATAGTTCTTCTGGTTATTTTTCACTTGTTAACCCCCAACAGGTTCCCTTATGTGTTTAAAGGGATTTCGAAGTGTTTTTTTTTTTCTTCTGACTCATAGACATTTCTTTTTTTATTAGATATTTTCTTCATTTACATTTAAAATGCTATCCCGAAAGTTCCCTATACCCTGCCTCCCACCCTTGCTGTGTTCCCTAACCCACCCATTCCTGCTCCCTGGCCCTGGCATTCCCCTGTACTGGGGAGTGTTCTATTTTAGTGCCCTACTTTCTGGATAATTACAGATATAAAATGGTCTTCATGAGATTGTAAGGTCTAATTGGGATAAATACATCTTGTCTCCTTTATTAGGAAACATAAAGGGATATTTCTTTCTAATTCAAAAATACCTGTCTGATACTATCCATCCATCTGGAATATTTCACAAAAGCTAAAATATTCCAAAGATGACCCCCTCATAGTCATGATGTCTTGGTAAATACAGCCATGAAAATGAAAATACTACAAACAGACAGCATAAATAAGTAAACACTGGGAAGCAGAGAATAAAAATTAAATCAGCAAACAAATAGTTATAAAAAAAAAAACACGAGATAGATGAGATATCTGTCTAGTACATAAGTATTCACAACTCCTAATTGTGACACACTAAGTTTGAAATCAACTGCATGTACCAAAACACAGCCTCTTCAATCAAGCAGCACAACAAACACTCAGTATTTACTGCATTTAGTGAAATAATCACAAGAACACACCCAGAATATGAGCAAAAAGTTCAGGCTGAGATTAATTTATCCCATTGAAAATTATTCTGAGAGTTTTATATAACAGCAACTGTAAAGATGTATATTTTATTAAATGAAGAAACTAAAATGAATAAACTAAAAGATAACATTTCATTCCACCTGAGACAGGAAAGAGGCAAAAGTAATAAAATGTTTAAAAATATAGGTTTTAGAATATCTATAGGAGTTGTTACATTAAAAGAGAACCAAAATATTAGTATATTTTAATGACCACACCTACTAGGTAATAATAATTCTAAACATTAAAAATGAATAATTGTACTTACTGTAAATAATTGTCCATATATTGGTATGGTACTGATGGATGTGGAACTTTGTTGGGAGAGTAGTAAGTATGAATAGGAAAAAATGCACCTATTACAACATCTCCTTCATGGTGAAAATCTTCAGGGGTTTTGTAAAAGCACAGACTGATATTTACAGTCGTAACCGCAGAGACAAATTTGGGAATATGTAAGAAGCAGGAAATAAAAATACAGTAGAACATCTTATTGATACATTGATTTGCTTGATGCAGATCACGCAGTGTCTAACACATATATGCTGAGGTCATGTTTTTGTGACTATGGTTGTTTTTAACTTTGTTCATGAGTGAGCCTGACACACTAATCATTCCAAAACTTTTCTGTTGCCTCCTTCACTACTATTGGGAATTTTTAACCAATTTCTCTTAGGCCCTACAGCTGAGGCAGTCTATTCAAATGAAAAACAACCTAGGATACAATTTTGCTCATATTCTTTACTAGCCAAAGGCACTATGGCTTCAGCTGTTTGTACAAATAGCCAGAAATTAGGGTTGACCTCCTATTGGGATGAATTGGAAAAAAATATAAAGCAGGAATCTTTTTATATGAAAATAATTTAGGCTGATCCTACATGTTATATCAGAATACCCCAATTACATGAAAAAGGAAAGGACCAAAATGAAAACACTGCATGTATATCCACTCAAATTTAATATATTGCAGGATTTTTGAGAGGTCCCGTTTGTGGTTTAATAGTAAAGACAAAGAGATATCTGTATAACATTCTTCATATTTTTGTTAGGGCCGTTTCTCAGCTAACATCCTGGCCCTGATTCACTTGCCACTGTGTATCTACCAAGTGGATCTCTCTCTGCTTATATCAGTGCTCTGTTGCTCTCCCATCGTTCATTATCCCTTTTCTGCACCCCTTCATTCCTACCATTTTCCTGCATTCAGTGACACAGATACAACTTTCAGCTCTTTGTTTATTAAATTTCATCCTTTTTTTCATACACACAAAAAAAACAAGGAAAAAAACAAAACAAACAAGAATAATAACAAAACAAACAAACAAACAAAACCTAGTGTGAGGTATTCCACAGCGTACTCACCATAAACAAAGAAGTACCAGGACTCTGCCCAGTAGTGTTGCCTTTTGGCATCTTCCACAGAAGTTTGCATTTAACATTTTAACATGGTAATCTCAGAAAATCATGTCTTTTTTTTTGACAGACAAGGAAGTCACAAACATTTATATAGAGAAGAAATAATTGTGAATTACAGAAATGACAACACAATATATCTTGCCAACAACTAAGATGCCAGCACAACAATTTACAATTTTTAATAGTCAGTTGACACCATAAGTGTAAGCATAGGATATATCAACATCTCCACTTTTTACTCTGAAAAAGGGCTTTATCTCTCACATTAGGACATTATATACAATAAGAACAATTATGAGAAATATCATAATAATAATTATATTTACAATATCCAGTTCATTTATATTTCACAACTTTGAACAAAGTACTCCTACTAACTATCTTTTTTTTGGTGTGTTATCTGTGGAATATTTTTTTGTCAAAAGAGAACAATGAATCATGCCTTTTAAATTTATACTTAGAAGACAACCAAAGAAAATTTAAGATTTTAAGCTTTTAACTATGATAATATCAGCAGAACCCCATTGATTAATGTTAGGCTTATGAACTTTTAAGTCTATCAGGAGACTTGTCTTTAAAAGATCAAAGACATGAGAGTGATATGTTATACCCGAGTCAGCAACAGGTATGTAGCAAGCTACTTCTAAATCTAACAAAATTTACACAGAATTACTGGCTACATTGACTGTCACCTAAGGTTTATCAGTGTCACTAGATGTACCCATCTTTGGTAGACAAACCCAGAAGATCTTACAGATCTTACTGTGTATTAAGAACTTGGGAAGACTGTCATACCTTTTCTAGGTAAAGCAGGACAATCAATTACCTAGTGTCCTACTTGTTGACAGTTTTGACTGTGTGTTGTCTGCAAAGTGATGAGAAATTTATAACACAGTTGCTACTTTTGAACCATTTGGCACAAGGTCCATTTTGCCCATTATCTTCTTTGGAGGAGAGAAAGAATGCTGCTAGAACCTGATGTGTCTCGTTACTACAAAAACATTTTTCATATTAAAACATCTAAAATGACACATTCTGAATATCTCTGAAGTGTTTGAGGACTGCCTTTATGTCAAAAGTATGTCTAAATACATGACCTTTCCTTGTTTGTTGTTAATCATCCTAGGCTTATCCTGGAACACATAAATAGAAGGCAAAATAAACCTTGTAACTCTTATTGTTTGCATCCACTGTGAGCATGACTAAAAGTACAGATCTGCATGAATTAAAAGACCTGATCAATTTTATATTGTGACTGATTAGATTATACAATTAAAACAATTCACTATAAACTGTTTTTTTAATTGCCCTTAATAGTTTGCAAGAGTAGCTTTTAAAGACAAGGAATTTAGGTTAAGCCTTCAAAAATCAAAATTTTAAGTTGTGACTCTTTTAGTTTCAAATTAAACTTTTAATCATGGATACAGTTCTTCAAGAGACTTTTGCGGTTTTGAATCCTGAATTTGGGCACAGTAGAGCAACAAAAGTAACCACCCTATGGGTTAAAAATGAACAGTGTTAATTCCAATCTGCCAAGGTCTTCTTTCAGGGAAACAAGTCCTAGCTGACAGCATCAACTTTGATAAGTTAAGAGTTAACAGTACTTTATAAATGGAAGAGGCATAAGTTCATATTCCCAGAGACAAGAAGAGAAAATTTGTGTTCAAGGAAAAACATTTAGGTCCAAGGAAAAAGCCACAGGTTTTCACTATAAGGCAATGCCATGTAAAAACAGACTGTTTCTTTGAGCTTATTTATTAGGAAGCAAGAATCTTCTTCAAGCCTCTAAGTGAATGAGGCATATGTCTAAATACCTGTCCTTGGGTAAACTTTCCTTGGTATACCTGTGTAGAGAGCCACTCTGAGCACTGACAGCATTTTCACCATTTAAGTAATGGCGCTGGCATCCAGCATTCTCACATGTGATCCTTGGAATGTGCTTTGTCCTGGCCTGAAAGCGCGCGAGTCACAGAGCCCATGCCCGGGGCGATTTGGGTTTATGGCCTTGTAGCCAATCCTATGGGAACACGCTGCTCCAGGGCTACCTCAGGGGATTTAAGGGAGAGCCCTCCGGGGGCTCGCTCTCTCTGCTGCTCTCTGTCTCTCTGACTCTCTGCTACTCTCTCCCTCTGCTACTTGCTCTCCTTCCTCTCTCTCTTGCTTTCTTCCTCTCTCTCTTTCCTTCCCTCTTTTATATTATATTCAATATTAAAATGGATGCCACAGACGTCTCCTTCAGTGTCAGCGTGAATTTCTCGCAGGCGAGAAAAGGCGCGTGCTACATACCTGGAAACATATGTTGTTACTTATTAAAGTCATTTAGCACCTTAGTGTTGTGCATTTAGCAAAGATATATGCAGTTAGACATATATTACTTACTTTTAATCTAAATATATTTTATAACTTTAAAATTTCTATTATCATACAAAAACTATTAACAATCTAAGACATATGAGTCCTTTTTTTTTTCATTTTCTCAGCAGCCATCTAAGATAGGATAAATGTAGCAGGTAGACTTCCTGTAGATGACCCACAATTTTTACATGGTCTACAATAGATAAGCCTATTTACAAGGTCCAAAGAGATTTCATCTAAGGATTACTTCTTACAGCTGATACACAGTTCTGTAATTATTGATCATATTTCCTGCAGATCAACATGAACATGAATTTTGTGTGTGTATGAATTTTCATTAACAATGTTTAGATGATATAATGATTCTAGATAATCTCTGATTTGATTCAAAAAATTTTAGAAAGATAGTTTAAAGAAGGGGTCTTAGCTGTGTTGCTAGAAATCTGTAAGAAATTTGAAATCAAGAGTAGAATAAACCTAAAGTCTGCATAATAAAAAATACAATGAGATTTCATAATTACAGAAAAAAGAGAAATAGACTTGAGAAAAAATGTGTGTTCAAGGAAAAACATTTAGTTCCAAAGATTAAGTCATGGGTTTGCACTATGATAAGGCAAGGCCATGTAAAAACTGTTGCTCTGATCTTTCAACTAGCATATAGAATGAAACAGTTCCTTCCAACCCAAAGTAAGAAGCCAAAAAAGCAAGGAGGGGTACTTCATACTCATCAAAGGTAAAATATTCCTAGATGAACCCTCAATTCCGAATGTCTATGCTACAAATGCAAGGGCATCCATATTAAAAAGACAGCATTTTCAACAAATGGTGCTGGCACAACTGGCGGTTATCACATGAAATAATTCAAATTGATCCATTCTTATCTTCTTGTACAAAGCTCAAGTCTAAGTGGATCAAAACCTCCACATAAAACCAGAGACACTGAAATTTATAGAGGAGAAAGTGGGGAAAAGCTTTGAAGATATGGGCACAGGGGAAAAATTCTTAAACAAAAGAGCAATGCCTTGTGCATTAAGATCAAGAATTGACAAATGGTACCTCATAAAATTGCAAAGCTTCTGTAAGGCAAAAGACACTGTCAATAAGACAAAAAGGCCACCAACAGATTGGGAAATGATTTTTAACCAATCTTAAATCTGATAGGGGAATAATATCCAATATATACAAAGAGCTCAAGAAGCTGGACTCCGGAAAATCAATTAACCCCATTAAAACATGGGGTAGAAAGCTAAACAAAGAATTCTCAACTGAGGAATACTGAAGAAGTCAGAAGAACCTGAAAAAATGTTCAACATCCTTAATCATCAGGGAAATGCAAATCAAAACAACCTTGAGATTCTACCTCACACCAGTCAGAATGGCTAAGATAAAAAATTCAAGTGTCAGCAGATGCTGGCAAGGATGTGCAGAAAGAGGAACACTCATTCATTACTGGTGGGATTGCAAGCTTGTACAACCACTCTTGAATACAGTCTGGTGGTGCCTCAGAAAATTGGACATAGTATGACTGGAGGATCCAGCAATACCTCTCCTGGGCATATATCCAGAAGATGTACCAACTGGTAATAAGAAAGCATGCTCCACTATGTTCATAGCAGCCTTTTTTACAATAGCCAGAAGCTGGAAAGAACCCAGATGTCCCTCAACAGAGGAATGGATACAGAAAACATGGTACATTTACACAACGGAATTCTACTCTGCTATTAAAAACAATGAATTTATGAAATTCTTGGGCAAATGGATGTATCTGGAGGATATCATCCTTAGTGAGGTAACCCAATCACAAAAGAAGTCATTAGATATGCACTCACTGATAAGTGGATATTAGCACAGAATGTTAGAATACCCAAGATACAGTTTGCAAAACACAAGAAAAATCAAGAAGGAAGACCAGTGTGTGGATACTTCATTCCTCCTTAGAATAGGGAACAAAACCCATGAAAGGAGTTACAGAGACAAAGTTTGGAGTTAAGATGAAAGGATGGACTATCCAGAGACTATCCCACCTGGGGATCCATCCCATAATCAACCACCAAACCCAGACACTATTGCATAGGCAAGCAAGAGCGTGCAGAAGGGACCCAGATATAGCTGTCTCATATGATGCTATGCCAGTGCCTGACAAATACAGAAGTGGATGTTCACAGTCATCTATAGGATGGAACACAAGGCCCCCAGTGGAGAAGCTAGAGAAAGTCCCCAAGGAGCTGCAAGGGTCATCAACAATATGAACTAACCAGAATCCCCAGAGTTCATGTGCCTGAATATGTAGCAGAAGATGGCCCCTTAGTATTGCAAACTTTATATGCCCCAGTACAGGGGAACACCAGGGCCAAGAAGTGGGAATGGGTGGGTAGGGGAGTAGAGCGGGGGGGGGGGGTGTGTATAGGAATAGCATTTGAAATGTAAATTAAGAAAATATGTAATTAAAAATAAAAAAATAAAAGTTTCTGTAAGGCAAAGGACACTGTCAATAGACTAAAGTGGCAACTAGCAGATTGGGAAAATATCTTTCCCAATCCCACATCTGATAGATGGCTAATATTCAAAATATACAAAGAACTCAATAATTAGACTCCAGAGAATCAATTAACCCTGTTAAAAATGGGGTACACAGCTAAATAAACAATTCTCAAGTAAGGAATATCAAATGGGCAAGAATAACCTAAAGAAATGTTCCACATCCTTAGTGTTCAGGGAAATACAAAGCAAAACAACCTGGAGATTCTACCACACACATGTCAGAATGGCTAAGATAAAACTCAGGTGAGAGCCAATGCTGGCAAGGATGTGGAGAAAGAGGAACGCTCCTCCATTTTTGGTCCGATTGCAAGCTGGTACTACCAATCTGGAAATCAGTTTGGTGATTCCTCAGATAATTGGTCATAGTACTATGTGAGGACCCAGCTATACCACTCTTGGGCATATACCCAAAAGATGCTCGAACATATAACAAGTACACATGCTCCACTATGTTCATAGTAGCCTTATTTGTAATAGCCAGAATCTGGAAACAACGCAGATGTCATTCAACAGAGGAATGGATACAGAAAATTTGGTTCATTTACACAATGGAGTACTACTCAGCTATAAAAAATGACTTAATGAAATTCATAGGGAAGTAGATGGAACTAGAAAATACCATCTTGAGTAAGGTATACCAGTCACAAAAGAATGCACATGGTATGTACTCACTGATAAGTGGATATTAGCTTAAAAAGATCAGAATACCCATGATACAATCCACAGACCATATGAAGCTCAAGAAGAAGACTGAAGTCTGTATGCTTCAGTCCTTCTTAGAAGGGGGAACAAAATACTCACAGGAGTTTGAGGGTTGCAGGGACTTGGGAGGAAAAGAGCAGGGGTAGGATGAAAAGGGGGAGCAGTATCAGGTTTGGGAGAAGTGGATGATATACAGATGGTCAGGAGATTGAACAGTGGTGTGTAGAAACTGGGGATGGGAAACTGGGATAACCACCAGAGTGTCTCAGATACCAGGAAAGCAAGAGGCTCTCAGGACCCAACAAGGATGAAAGTAGCTGAAATGCCCAACAAACTGGAAGGAGAACAAGTAGAGACTATATGCAAAGGTTAGACAAAGTCCCTGGTTGAGGGATAGGGTGACCCACTCATCTCCAAATTTTTAACCCAGACTTGCTCCTCTCTAAAGGAAATATGGGGACAAAGTATAGAGCAGAGACTGAAGGAAAGGCCCAGAGACTGCCCCACCTGAGGATCTATCCCATGTACAAACACCAAACTCAGACACTATTGTGGATGCCAAGAAGTGCTTGCTGACAAGAGCCTGTTATATCAGTCTCCTGAGAGGTTCCTGCCAGAGCCTGACAAACACAGATGTGCATGCTCACAGCCAATCATTAGACTGAGCATAGGGACCCCAATGGAGGAGTTAGAGAAAGGACTGAAGGAGCTGAAGCTGCTTGTAACCCCATAAGAAGATATAGGGATGGGGGCTTTTCACTGAGGAACCAGGAAAGGGGACACTATTTGAAATGTAAATAAAATAGAGTGCAGAGCTAAATAGAAAATTTTCTATTGAGGACTCTCTAATGGCTGACAAAGAAATGTTTAACATCCTAAGGCATCAGGGGAACACAAATCAAAATGAATCTGAGATTCTATCTTACATACCTCAGAATTGCCAAGATCAAAAACTTAAGTGTCAGCACATGCTGTGGAAGATGTGGAGAAGGGGGAACACTCCTCCATCATTGATTTGAGTACAAACGTGTACAGCTACTTTGGAAATCAATTTAAAAAATGAAAAAATGTTCAACATCCTTAATCATTAGGGAAATGCAAATCAAAACAACCCTGAGATTCCACCTCACACCAGTAAGAATGGCTAAGATCAAAAAATCAGGTGACAGCAGATGCTGGCGTGGATGTGGAGAAAGGGGAACACTCCTCCACTGCTGGTGGGAATGCAAGCTTGTTCAACCACTCTGGAAATCAGTCTGGCGGTACCTCAGAAAATTGGACATAGTAC
>LR753540.1:33015-54380 GCA_902729485.2 Mus minutoides | reverse complement strand
ATCTCTGATTGGATATAAGGTTTTTAACTCTTCTTCTTTCACCCCCGAATCTCCTTCAGGGGGGCTTGGAAAGCTTAATTTTGAGTTGTCCTCTCCCAAAGGAGTGTTTTCCTTTACCTCACACTCTCTGACCCACTTTCTGAGAGGGCTTGTCTTCTTATCAAAGTTCCATTCCCCTTCCCCACGTCTGGGGGGGGGGGGGGTGTCTATAGTTTTTTGGCGCCCTTCCCTCTCCGACTTTAGTAGATTATCCTCCAACTTTTCCATGGTCTCTGTTCTCTAGCTTTAGGCAAATCATGCTCTTTCATATTCGCTTTCTGCTGAGAGCAGCTCTGCGTGAGGAGAGTTACAGGGAACACACTCACGCCCTGGGCGGTGCCAATTACAGCAGAAACAGCAGCCGAGGACCAGAAAAAATTCTAGCAGAATTGTTACAGCTAGCCAAAGTGGGTCATACATCTTAGCTTAGCTGGAATTGCCCTATCAGGTTACTGTGAAAGGGCAGGGGAGCCCTAGAATTGCTGGAGGGCTGCCTGCCTTTGTTTAGAATCCACTGGCTGCTGGTTGGGACCGCCTGCTGTTAGATGTAAACAAAGCCTATACTGAGAAAAGCAAAACAAGTTAAACAAACTGAGGTGGTGCCGTGAAGGCTTAGCTTAAAGAGTTTTTAACTCCTTTTGCCCGAGAAATGGAGGAGGCTAATACGTACCTTTCGGAGAGATGTCACTCGCCACTGATCTGAATCCTTCTAGCGTCTTTTGCCAATTATGGTCTCGGGTTTCGGCCACCAGCTGTGGCACGCGCTATTTCCTCGCCTGCGAGAAATCACGCTGACACTGAAGGAAACGTCTGTGGCATCCCTTTTATTATTGAATATAATATAAAAGAGGGAAGGAAAGAGAGAGAGGAAGAAAGCAAGAGAGAGAGGAAGGAGAGCGAGTAGCAGAGGGAGAATAGAGAGAGAGCGAGAGAGAGAGAGAGCCTGAGAGAGAGAGAGTGAGTGTCTGAGAGAGAGCGAGCCCCCGGAGGGCTCTCCCTTATATCCCCTGAGGTAGCCCTGGAGCAGCGTGTTCCCATAGGATTGGCTACAAGGCCATAAACCCAAATCGCCCCGGGCATGGGCTCTGTGACTCACGCGCTTTTCCTCAGGACAAAGCACATACCAAGGATCACATGTGAGAATGTAGGATGCCAGCGCCATTACTAAATGGTGAAATGCTGTCAGTGCTCAGAGCGGCTCTCTACAGGTAAAGATAAACTGAAGACAAAGTGCTGACAGTGACAAGGATGACAGTGACAAGTGCTGACAGGGAGAAGGTAGGGTAAACAAAAACAGTCCAGAAGATTAATAACAATAATGTTATTTTTCTGGAATGACAAAACGTGATGACAACCCAGCCTGAAGGACTCCCATGTTTTCCACTGTGTCATCTATTTTTTAAGGTCCTGTAATAGTCTCCATTTACCCCGATTTTTCTTAATATCAAATATTGGAGTGTTCGGGGACCTATTTAAGGATCACTGTGGCCATTTTGATGTTGCTCTTCTACTAGGGTATAAGTTGCTTCAATTTTTGTTTTGTTTTGTCTTGTTTTGTTTTGTTTTGTTTTGTTTTGTTTTGTTTTTATTTTGTGTTTCGAGACAGGGTTTCTCTGTATAGCCCTGGCTGTCCTGGAACTCACTTTGTAGACCAAGGCTGCCCTCGAACTCAAATCTACCTGCCTATGCCTCCCGAGTGCTGGGATTAAAGGTGTGTGCCACCACACCCAGTGCTCCAATTCTTTTCATTTCTTAAGAGCCCAAGCCAAACAGGAAGATCAAACTTCCAAATACTATGATCAGCTATTAAAGGAACAGTGGGCCCTTTAGTAAACCAGAGCTATGTGCTTAATCTTGGGCTCAACTCTGCCTTGGGCATCTGTGTCCAGGCACTTTTCTGGATCCAATCCTATCTTTCACATTTGTGCTGATACCAGTTCATTAGAGAACATAAGTAATCACCCCATCTAATTTAATACACCCCTTCCACATAGTATAAAATAGAGAACAGGAGCGGTATCAGGGCAAAAGGTCCCCTGTTGTTCACCATCAGAACAGTACATCTTTTAACTTTTAGGAACATTAGAGGCCTGGCCTAAGTCCCAGAAGGGATGAAAGAAGGAGAGAAATAGGCCAATTCAAAAGCCCGTGTTTTCCTGAGATATCTGACACATCTGCCCATGTATCCAAAAGACCCCCAATTAACTTTCATCAAACTTAAAGAAATTTTAACAGGCAGGGGTGGGCTTTAATGTCCTAAATCCAGAAAGCATTGTCACTTGAACCAAAACCTGCATCTCCTCTCAGGCCTTGTGTTATCTGCCTGAATTCGTAGAGGGGAGTAAGAACAGCTGACCTGTCCTGGATGAATCTAAACTGTCTTTGTAGATGGGTGTACAATAATGTTAATTTCTCTGGTAAAATCAGAATCAATTACTCCAGGAACCACATTTATTCCCTGAACTAATGTGGAAATCCAGCTAATTATCAGTCCTATGGTCCTCTTAGAAAGGTGGTCATAAACTCTCATAAAAGGACAAACAACAGGAGAATCAGAGGCTAATAATATTCATGTGGAGGAAGAACAGAGGTCCAGTCATGTTGTGCACAGGGTTGTCAGCTGCGGCTATCAGATAGTCCTATGTTGACAAATGGATTTATTGCTTGAGATTGTGGAATTACTCCTATTGCTTGAGGGCCCTCACACAGTTTCCCTGGCTTAATAGGATTCCTCTATTATTAGGGATTACTGTAGCACCAGATAAAGGAGTGATATTTTTTAATTGAATATTTTTTTTAATATTTGAAGTTATATATGTTAATACAAAACATTGCTTAGTGGGGGAGAGTAAAGTCATACAGATCTCAGGTCTCATTCCATCACAGAAGGCAGTCAGAGAAGGAAAGTAAAAGCAGGAACTAGAGAAGAAGCTATAGACAGGTACTGTTTATGAGGTTGTTTCCCATGGTTTGCTCAACCTGGTTTCCTTATTTCTTAAATTTTAATTTCATTTTATGTTTTACATATTCACTGTACATCCCACTCACTGCCCCTCAAGAACACCTCCTCCCACAGACCTCATACCCTCCTTTTCCTCTTCTCTAAACAGGTAGGGGACAATCTTTTTTCTTCCCTCTACTCTGGAACCGCAGTCTCTGCAAAGCTAGGTGCTTCTTCACAAAGTGATATTTTTATGAAAAGTATTTTTATGAAAAGTAGATTAGCACTCTTTACCAGTGGTAACCTTTCAGACAATGAGTATACAATGTGCTAGGTTCGTTTGGATTTCTGTTCTGAGTTGTGCCACGAAAATTAAAACTTATGGTGCCTCCTGCTCTAATAAAGCAGGACATTGCTTACTAATATGTCCAGCCTTGCCACAAGAGTAACATTGCTAGGCCACGCCTATCTGATTAGTTTTTCATTTTCCTTGATTATTTAGATACTGAGTAGTGGTCTGACATTATAAAGCTGATGCAATGGCCACACCTTCAGATAAGAAGGAGCACCCTCAGTACACTCTTTAATAAAGTCAGAAATATTTCCACAGTTTAAATAGTATTTAGAAGAATCAGAGAAGCATTCTCAAAGGCCAGTTCTTTTAAAACAATATCTTTTGCCTCAGAGCTAAGAACCAATCTCTCTATTATCTCATTCAGCCACCAGGCTACAAATTCCACCAAAGGTTTCCTATGTTTCTGCTTTACATTAGTAAGTCCTTGGGAGTTTATATTTCCCACTGGTAAATGCCTCTAGGCCTCCATTACCATAGCTGTACCTGTTACTTTTAATGAGCTTGCTTGATCATTCTTAACTGGGCTGAAGTTGTTAGCCATGCCACAGAGCCCATGGGCATATCAATGTCAATGTTTCTCTTCTCCTTACTCCAGGTACCTGAAGAGAGCATGAAAATTCTTCATGAACTAAATCCTCATACTTGACTTTACATAGCAAAAAAAAAAAAAAAAAAAAAAAAAAAAAAAAAAAAAAATCTCCACCTAGACAGCTTTTAGCATATTATAACTAATCTTAAGGGGTCATGCATCTGAAGAGCTATAACTCCAAGATAGAGTTATTCCTATAATGCACTTAAAGACAATTTTCTTATGGGAACCTGAACTTTTACCCAATACCACCCTGCCCCGTCTATTTCTGAGGAAAACATGTTTGTCTTCCCTTTTCTGAAAACAGTCTGATTTATCTCCTCTTTTCAAAAACAGTTTGGTCACAGATGTCCTGGACAGCCGCCCAACAGTTCACCGTGACCTTCAAAATATTTTCTACCCCCTCCCAGTACCCCCTCCTCAAACTTGTGGTTTTAGCCCTTAAAAATGCTAAGAAAATTAGAATCGGGGTCAGACTCCTCTATCCCTGTGTGGAATATGAGTCTCACCCTAGCTTGCTAGCTTAGAATAAACCTCCTGGTGTTTGCATCAAGTTCGGCTCTGGTGTCTTCCTGGGGGACGTGCTCTCTGGGGACTGGATAAGGGTCTCCCCACACGGGGGGTCTCTTCACATCAAGAAGTTACACTTTCCACAAGAATAAGAGTGTATGGTACATTATGTAAGAGTGTATGTTGCATTATGCTCTAAGATAGACATAGATTGCTTTTTTCCCCTTATTTAATTTGAATGTCAGAGGCACCCATGAAGGATTCTCATCCTCTTCATCATTCTCCATGATCACTGGGAAACAACCCAAATATTCTTCCTTTTGCTGAGCTTGTGGTACAGCAGCAGCAAATCCCACAGTTCCCTTTGGTTTTTTCTTTTTTTAATGCTTTTCAAGGGGTCTCATTGAATGACTTACATTTAAATGCTGCAGGATAAACTACTTACATTTATGATATTTTGTTGGTCTTGTTTCTAAGTGACAAGCCTCCTCTGTTATTGGTTCTTCCTCCCCTGATTCATCACTATCCTCTCGTGAGCTTACTTTCTTAGACTTTTCTGTCAAGGAGCATATATTGTTCTTAGATCCTGTGTGAGAAATTTGTAATGGAATCCTCTCATAAGGAAGTAAAACTTATTTTTCTTGAGCACATAGGGTTTCTTTCTCATCTGCCAATATTTGTGTAAGCACATTTCATACCAAAAACTCTGTAAGGCTTATGTACTTTCCTGCATTCTCTGTAAACAATTTTAAAAAATCCAATGTATTCATATCTAAATTTCCCTAATCTGGAAACCTAGGATCGATTATATTTACAAACTGAAGAAAAGCAGTGAACTGGCTAGGGCTAACCGTAATGCTCTCTTTTCTTTTCTTTTTCCTTTAAAAGTATGTTTAATAACATTTCTGAAGAACTGTCTCTCTGTAGTTTCACTTTGTCCCATCCTGATTCAGGTCCAAATTAACAATATTAATTGGAATCCCCACTGGTAGGTATAAACTATTTACATTTGTAGGATCAACATCAGCTAGTTCTGATGAAGATCGGTGATTAATGACAGGCTTATTAAACATCAACTAATCAGAGGTCTTTTACCAGGTGACAAAAACATAAATTCATTTCAGATTACTCGCCTATTCTGAACTGACATTCTTAATCATTAGACTTATTGAGTCCCAGGGGAGACTCCTAGCTCTACAAGAAATACATACAAAGAATGTGGGAGGTCCCTATATAGGGACCATATAAAAATTTTATGAGCTAAGCCCCAAATATTATGGATCCTCTCTGGAAGTTAGCAAAGATGGGTATAGCCTTGGCAAGAGCAAGACTTGGTCTTGCAAAGTAATGGATGCTTAGTATGAATAATATTTATTCTCCTTGATTCTTCACTATTCTGTGCCCAGAAGTGATGACTTTAGGCAAATTATCACCTGTTACTTAACAGTGACAGTAAAGGCTGCTTATGAGAAAATAAAATTCACCTGATTTGTCTCTAAATTGGAAGCTGAAGGACTCAGGAAAATGACACCCTATTGTTAAACAGCTGAGGATTAAGTAAAGGATTATTTGTTAAGGCTACATTTTTCTCTTGCCCAGAAGCCACAACTCTCACTGGCCAGGAAATAGGAAGACCTGGACCAAATAAATTTTAATGATCCAGTAAAAGGGAGTGATGCACACTCACAAAAGGAAAAACTTTTACACAATCAAATGTGCATAAACACACACACACATTCATAAACACATGTTTATGCATACATGTTCATTCATATAATCATGTGGGTCCAGCAACTTGGTCTCATCAACTTACATACACATACATATATACATACATACATACATACATACATACATACATACACACAACTATACTAACATATGCGTATATATATATATATATATATATATATATATATATATATATACATATATAAATATATATATATATTTAATTGATGGAAAGAGCAACAGCCTGCATGAGCAGGTTTCATTGAAAAAAACAAAACAAAACAATACAAAACAGCAGTTCAAAACAGAACTCACTCATTCTTGTTGGGGTCCACTGCCCACAGTGGACTGGGCTCCTGGAGGATTGGCCCGAAGCTGAAATGAAACTAAGGGAGTGGGGGAAGAAAGAAGGTCTCCGAGGCTACATGGTTGCTTCTGCTTAGAACGACTCTTTAATGGTGGACAAGCATTTGGGGATAAAGGAAGGGAAACCCCGCCCCCAGTCTTCTGCGCAGGCGTTCTGGAGTTTGGCGGGAACCCTGAAGTCTATCTAAGACATCTCAGGTTGCGCAGGTGGACTGGTCGTAGGTGGGCCTCTGGTAAGCTGGGCGGAGCCGGGTGACCTAGGAGACGTGCAGAACCTGCTGCAGGGGTACCGGGCTCTCTTAGCCTAGTTAACAACACAATGGATGCCATTGGGTGCGGCACGGCTCTGGCCATTTGCACCAACTGTGTTGGTGGGGAAGGACACCACACATTCTACATAAAAAGTAAGCCTCAGTCTTCATTTCACAGAGGAAAAAAAAAGATTCTCCTGTTTTATTGAATATATAAAACCCTGTCATTGACAGTGAGAAGAAATATGCTGTTAATAAAATATTCTCTCATTATAAGAAGTCTGCCTGCTGTTAAAAAATAAAACCTATCCCATGGTAAAAGGAGGACTTTCTGTTTTCTCTGTAGCTTCTTCTACTCTTCTCTCTGTGTTTGTGTTTTTATCTTGCCTCAACTCTCTCCTCAGGTCTATTATATCCTTCTGTACTCTGCTGTCTCTATGCATTTATTTTGCTTTTACTCTTCTTCCTTTCTCTTCTCCTTCTCCCTCTGTAATGTCATCTTCCCTAGTTATTTGTACTTTTCTTAGGAGAATAGATGACATGGTATTCAAGCATTTCCACATCAAACAGTTCAGAACAAGTTCAAACATAAATTCAAAATGTAAATTAAATAAGAAATAACAAGTATGTTTCCATATGTTTTTAAGAGTAGTTGTCTAACTAAACATTCATTATCTGCCACCAGCTTCACAGTTTCATTTAAAGTTAAAGACTGTAATTTTAAGGTATCACATTTTTGTCATAAGGCATATCATGTGCCTAATGTCTCATTAATATTGATATTTTATATGGATAAACCCAGCCAATATCTTATACTCTGTCCTTTCACTTACAATAAATTGTTGTTTCCTTTTATGGCCATTAGTTAATAGTTTTGCATCATAAGGAAATTTAATCCCTAATTTTAAATCAGTCTGCTTTCTATCTTAGCACATTTAACATGTAACACATGACAAGCAGAGTCATAATTGCAATTTTCATATTTAAAAAGCCATAATTTTAGCCCTACTTATAAAAGGGGTCAATAATTACTAGTATAAACTTAGGAAGTTTCATTGAACCATCATTAAGAGTTAAGAAATTATGTAATTTTCTATACAGCATCACTATAAGACAGTATAATCTCAGTTGATCTGTTTAGATTTTTCTTCTCTTTTCTTCTCTGCAAATTTTTCAGAGGAGAATATATATGTCTCTTAGACAGGCCCTTCAAAATAACAGCAAAAAGGAAAGGACTTCAGGATGGTTATGCAGTTCCATGTAGTGGAGTGCAAGTTTTCTATGCTGCAAAATATTGTCTCTGAATTCAGGCAGGAGAGACTAACATTAAATTTGCTAAAGACCAGCTGTATGCTATCAATGTCACTATTTACCTGCTAAGCCTAGATGATTATGTAGCTTCTGTCTTATGTGTTTAGAGTAAATAACAGACAAGATATTGAGAGCTTATTAGACCACTGTTTCATGGTAACTGACTCAGGAATTACAGAATACTTTTCTTGGCTCCAGAAGCAGGACTTTTACATATTGTTTGTTATAAGTCATGCTTTTCAGTACTAAAATAATGTCAGTACTGTTACCCAAGGTTCACTCACAACTTCTAGGTGCAAATAAGCCAAGAAATATTTTTGAGAATTTCTGAGTTTGTGGGTTTTGTGTGCTTTTCTACGTGTTTGTGTGTGAGTATACAGAGAAAAAACCATAGTTTTAGAGTGTGAGCATGCAACTTAACTTCTAAGTCTCTATCCCACAATCTGGGCCTGGTTCTCTCAGCATCAGAGGCAAGATATCTGTCACATTCATGACATAACTTGTACTAATGTTCAAACTTCTGCGAAAGAGGCTGTCCAGAGAAGAGGGTTTGAATACTAATGAGTCTTAGACATATGCTTTACTCACATTTTTGCAACCTTGGGAAAAGCATATGCCACTCATTTTACTAGTAAACTAGACTTTCAAACAAAATTAATCAAAAGAGAAAGTGATATACTCATCACAACAAAAATCTTCCACTGGGCGGTGGTGGCACACACCTTTAATCCCAGCACTTGGGAGGCGGAGGTAGGTGAATTTCTGAGTTCGAGGCCAGCCTGGTCTACAGAGTGACTTCCAGGACAGCCAGGGCTACACAGAGAAACCCTGGCTCAAAAAACAAAACAAAGCAAGCAAACAAACAACAACAACAAAAAAGAAAAATCTTCCAAGATGATATCTCAGTTTTGACTATTTGTGCCCCAAACATAAGATCAAACACATTAGTAAAAGAATTATTGGTAAAGGCTAAATTACACATTGGACCCCACACATTAAAAGTAGGATAATTCAACATTCCAATCTCACCAATTCCAAGGTTATCCATACAAAATATAAACAGAGAAATAATGAAACTTACCAACATTATGAATCAAATGGACCCTATTCATATATACAGAACATTTTACCCAATCACAAAAGAATCTAACTTATTTTTACCACCTCTTTGAACCTTCTCCAAAACTGACCATATACTCAGTCACAGGTAAGAATAAAGAGATACAGGAATTTTGAAATGACTCCTTGTAGCTTATCAGACCACCACAGATGAAACCTGGCCTTAAACAAGAAGCAAAACAATACAAACCCTACAAACTCATGGGAACTGAACTTCAATTATCTCTGGTATAAGGAAGAAATGAAGAAATTGCCAACTTACTAAAATCCAAAGAAAATGAAGTTACAACCTACCCAAATTTATAGGACAAAACAAAAGTAGTGCTAGAGGAAAGTTAGCACTAAAAGCCTCCATAAAGAAATTAGAAAATTCTCATACCAGCAATTTAAAATACAATAGAAAGTTTTGGGGAAAAAAAGTAAGCACACCAAGAAGGTAGGAAGTAATCAAAACTTAGGGCTGAAATTGATTACTTAGAAACAAAGAAAACAATACAAAGAATCAACAAAACCAAGAGCAGCTCCTTTGAGAAAATCAACAAGGTTCACCAATCCTTAGCCAAAATAAACACAAGACTAAAAGAGACTGTGAGGAACCAACAAGCTAATAACTAGCAGGTAATCTTCCTGAGATGAATTTGCCTTAGATTAAAAATCACTCTGGAGCTACAGTAGGCAAGACCCAGGAGAAAATGATTTTATGTAAGATTCCTGCTATTAATGTGCTTTTCTTATTATTAAATATATAACGTTTATTGAGCAAATCTCTGAAGAACAATGAAGATTGTAGTGATGCTGTATAGATAAATAGATTACTTCTTAAATAGTAATGTGTGATCATATAAGAATTACTAAAATTCCACTTCCATGCCTCCTCCGGGCTGTACATAGGGTACACACTCTCGGGTCTTGGAATTGCACCAGTATGGGAGCTGCTGAAGGCACCTGTGCTCTTGCTTCTCCTCTAACCTCCACTCCACGCCATGGCCTCCTCCCTCCTCCTTGGTCCCGCCAGCAAAACTTTCTGTCCTTCCTTGCCCCTCGCCCCTTATTTGTCTTGGTTCGAGCAGGGAGGGGTCCTCCCAACCTCCCCGCTTATAGGACCCAGAAAAATAATCAACCACACTTCTGTCAGCCTTCTAGGATATCGACTTCTTGTGCAAAACGGAGAAATCCCTGGCAAACCTCAATCTGAACAACATACTGGACAAGAAGGCAGTGAGGACGCCAGTGGCTGATGCCCCCAGCTGGAACTTCACTGCGGGCTTCCTGCGATGCTCTGCAAGCAACCAACAAGCCCTTTTCCACCCGGTGCCCAGTGCGGGCAGCTGCTCGCCCGAGTTCCCAGGCGCCCCTAAGGGAGGCAGCTATGGCCCCGCAGGCGCGGGTGGCCAGTCCTCCTAAGGCCCACTCAAGGGGGCTTCAGAGGACAGCGGTATGGTCAACAAGGAGAGCAAATTCCGGGACCCCTCGTTCAGCGAGAATGGTGAGAACAGCCAGCACCTCCTACTCCTGCCACAGAAACAGAAGGGGGCAGTGGCTTCCAGATCAACTCCAAGAGCTACAAGATGGAGCTGTGCCGCACCTTCCACACCATTGACTTCTGCCCCTATAGTCTGCCCTGCCATTTCATCCACCATGCAGCCTAACGCCATCGTGGGGCCCCTCCGGGGACCTGCGAGCATTTAGCGCTGGAGATGCGCTGCACCTAGGCTTTGCATGGAAGCAAAAGTTCAGTTGGTAGTTGTTGGGAAATAAGTGCTTTATTGTTAGCTGTTTTGAGTTGATCCACACCACAACTCAATATGAGAAAAACTATTTAACTTATTTATTATCTTGTGAAAAGTATACATTGAGGATGTTGTTCATACTGTATTTATTGAGCATGATGGAAGCAATCGATATATATTCTTTTATTATGTTAAATTATAATTGCCCTTATTAATTGGCAAAATGTGGCATGTGGTCTTTTCACAGTAATATATGCCTTTTGTAATTTCACTTGGTTATTTTATTGTAAATGAGTAAGAAAAATCTTCATTTAAGAGATTTTATTTAATATTTATTTCGTAAATTTCATTCCTAGTTTACATAAATTTTGAAAGATTGCATGGCTTCTTTATAGAAATCTGTCTATCTTGATGCTGTAGAAGTGGTTTGAGGAACATTTTGAGTTTTTCTTAGAATGTATAATGGTTGTAGCCCATCCAACTTTAAAGAGAAAAAGAGTGAGCACAGAGTCTGCAGTCAGGCTCATGTGTGGCTTGCTTCTCTAGATCCAGCTTTATAAACCAGCAAGGAAAGAATGTTTCCTGTTCCACCAGCTCTACTGTGACATCAACTATAAAGACATGTATCAGTAATGGGGAAAATGGTCTCAATGCCTTCATAGGGCCAGAACTTGTCTTAAATCATCCTCAACCAAATAAGTATTTCATTAGTGCTTGAGAATTTGAATGCATGAGAATTTGAATGCATGAGAATTTGAATGCCCCGTGGGTTTGCCTGCACAAAAATAAAAGATTTTTTACCACTTTCTTTTTCTTTACTATAGCTATGATTTTAAGAGCACACATCTTAGCTCTGAAATAGAGTATGCCTTGTTTAATGACAGTCCAAAACTTGTACTATTATTTTTCAGTATAAAGAGGCAGGAATGTCTCCTGGCTCCCCTGCCTGGCAGATGAATGACCAGTGTATATGTAGGTACAGTTTGTATGTAGGTACAGTTGGGGCACTGAGCATACACTCTGAGAGGAAAACTTTGACATAAGTAGGTTTTTTAATGTAACAAGTTAAGTCAACTTGAGTTGTAATATATTTTGGGGAATCAGTTCACTGCAAAGTGTGACTGTAAACATTGTACTGTAAATGTTTTATAGTTTCCCACATTAAAATTTTTGGGAAAAAAGAATCTTAAAATTATTAAGCTCTTTTATAGTGGAGAGGAGGTCTATGATTGGACAGGAAAGGGAGGTGAAGATAAAAGTTGCAGAGACTAGGAGCATCACAGAGTAGGAGAAGCAAGATGGCTGCAGTTGTGAACCCGCACCCACGTGGTATTTTCCAGACACAAATAGCTATGATTTCACAAGGTTAGAAATACTGGGATAAAGCTTTTATCACTATCAATTGGCTCTGAAATTATTACATTAACATCTTGAAAACTGTGATATTATTGAAACCTAAATCTGATTAGCCAATTAAACGTTAAGAGTCTTGATTCTACCTGGGTACAGGGAATTGTTTTATCATACCTCGAGGATGGCAGATCTATTTGGTTATTGGACTATGGGACAGATCCAGCCAGAACACAGTGTACTAGAGCAGAACTTGGCCCAGTCTGGCAGAGAGTTGGTGGGTTGAGAGAAGCAGGATGTATTCTGAAAGATGTGTAAGTGCTGAAGACAAAGGGAAGGGATCATCATTCCACTTCACCCCTTTTCTTTTAGAGCTTTCAAATAGGAGACTTTTACAACTTAGAAATAACCCTGGCCGGGCATGGTGGTACATGCCTTTAATCCCAGCACTTTGGAGGAAGAGATAGGCAGATTTCTGAGTTTGAGGCCACCCTGGTCTACAAAGTGAGTTCCTGCACAGCTGGGACTATACAGAGAAACCCTGTCTTGAAAAACCAAAAACCAAAAAAAAAAAAAAAAAAAAAAAAGAACGCTAAAATCAACTTTCTTTCTTTCTTTCTTTCTTTCTTTCTTTCTTTCTTTCTTTCTTTCTTCCTTCCTTCCTTCCTTCCTTTCTTTCTTTCTTTCTTTCTTTTTTAAAAACTTTTTAATTTATTTACATTTCAAATATTATCCCCTTTCCTAGCTTCCCCTCTGCATCCCCCCTTTACCCTGCTTCTATGAGGTTGCTTTCCCCTCCCACCCACTACACCTCACTGCCCTAGCATTCCTCTACAGTGGGGCATCAAGCTTCACAGGTCCAAGAGCCTTCCCTACCATTGATGCTAGATAAGGCCCCTTTAGCTCCTTCACTCCTTCCCCTAACCCCTCCATTGGAGGCCCTGTGCTCACTCTAATGGTTGGCTGCAAGCATCCACATCTGTATTGATCAGGATCTGGCAGAACCTTTCAGAGCCTGATCTGTATCAGGCTCCTGTCAGCAAGTACTTCTTAGCATCAGCAACAGTGCCTGGTTTTGGTGTTTGTATGTGGGGTGGGGCAGTCTCTGGATGGCCTTTCCTTCAGTCTCTGCTCCACTCTTTGTCCCTGTATTTTCTTTAGATAGGAGCAATTCTGGGTTAAAATTTTGGAGATGGGTGGGTGTACCCATCCCTCAATGGGGGGCAGGGCATGCCTAACCTCTGTATATGGTCTCTACACGTTCTCCCCCAGCCCTTTGTGGGGTATTTCAGCTAATGTCATCCAGGCAGGGTCCTAGTGGGGTCTCTTACTTTCTTGGCATCTAGGACTTTCTGGTTGCTACCCCAGTTCCACATCCCCCATTGCCACACACCTCGGCTAAATTTCAAAATCTCTCTTTTTTTTCCCTGCAACTTCAATTAGCAGACTTAAAGGTAGTCATGTAGTTACTGAGTAGACAAAACAAAGACTACATTACTTCATCAGGTGCTGTTGGCTACAGGAATTAATCACCTAAGCCAGCAGCTTTTAATCTTTAGAATGAGCAAGAAAGTTTTTAAGCTCTTCTAGCAGCTATCATTATGATTCAGTATAGAGATCTAGAAAGTCCTGAGACCATCAGTCTATAAAGCTACACCTGAGTCTAATTCTGTGTCTCATTTCAACCTACTCCAGACAGGGAGGCTCACAGCAAGAGACAGTGTCTAGTTTTACAAAATCAGAAATAGAAAGGGAGACATAAGAACTGATAGTGAAGAAATTCAAAAAATCATTGAGTAAATTTCAAAAAGCTACTCAACAAAATTGGAAAATCTTAAAGAGATGGATGACATTCTAGAAAGATAAAACTTACTAAAGTAAAATCAAGATTAGGCAAACTATTTAAATACTTCATAACCCCTAAAGAAAGAGAAATACCTATTAAAAGTCTCACAACCAAAAAATTATATTAAATTAAATTAAACTTTAAAAAAAGTCGGGGGCCAGATGATCATAGTGCAGATTTCTACCAGACATTCAAGAAATAGTTGATACCAATACTTCTCAAACAATTGATGGAATCAAAACAGAAGTAACAGACAAACCCATTCTATGAAGCCACAATCATCCTGATATATAAATCACAGAAAGAGAAAGGACTTAAGACCTATTAATCTATAAACATTGATGTAAAAATACTCAACAAAATACTTGCAAACATAGAAGATATCATCCATATTATCAATAGATTTCAACTCAGAGATACAGGGATGGTTTGGTATATTAAAATTCATCCATGTAATCCACCGTATTAAAAAATGAAGGATAAAGTTTGCATGATTATCTGCTTAGATGCTGAAAAACACCTTTGAAAAATCCAACACCCTATCATGCTAAAAGTATGAGAGAAATCAGGGATGCAAGGCACATATCTAAACATAATCAAAGCAATATACTGCAACCCAATACCATACCTTCATCAATAAAACAGAGATAAACTTATAGCAATTCCAGTAAGATCAGGGACAAGGGAAGGATATCCATTCTATCTCTATGTAGTAAGTATAGTACTTGTAGTTCTAGGCAGATCAGTAAAAAACTAGAGGAGATCAAGACATTACAAATTGGGGGATAAAAGAAGTTAAAGTATTGCAATTGGCAGATGATATGATGGTATACATAAACAAACCCAAACCTTATACCAGGGAACACCTACAGTTGATTAACACCTTCAGCAACATGGCTGGATACAAAATTAACTCAAAGAAATAAGTGGCCTTCCTTTATACAAAGGATAAAATGGCCAGAAAAGATGGGGGAAACTAGATCCTTTACAAAAGCCATGAAAAATATACAATATCTTGAGATAACTCTAACCAACAAAGATACAAATATATAAATACACAAATTTGATAAGAAATTCATGTCCCTGAAGAAAGATATTTTAGAAGATATCTGAAGATGGAAAGATCTCCCATGTTTATGGATAGGTAGGAATAACTTAGTGAACATGGCCATTTTACCAAAAGCAATCTACAGGTTTAATGCAATCCCCATCAAAATACAAACAATTTTTATAGACCTTGAAATAGCAATTTTCAACTTCATATGGAACAAACAAAAATCCAGGATAGCCAAAAAATCCTAAATAATAATAGAAATTTGGGAAGAATCAACATAACAGATCTCAACTTGTCCTATCGAGAAATAATGAAAAAGAAAAAAGAATGGTATTGACACGGGAAAAAGACGTGTTATGTTGATCAATAGAATTGAATCAAAGACCCAGAAATAACACCACACAGATATGGATACTTGATTTTAGTTTGTTTAGCTAGGGGTATGTCTATCTTCTTGTTTTTCTCAAAGAACCAGCTTTTAGTATTGATAATTGTTTAAATTGTTCATTTGTTTCTAGTTGGTTGATTTAGCCCTGTGTTTGCTTACTTCCTGCCATCTACTCTTCTTTTGTGAGTTTGTATCTTTTTGTTATAGAACTTTCATGTGTGCTGTTAAGACTCTAGTGTAAGATCTCTCCAATTTTTTATTTATTATTATTATTATTATTATTATTATTTGGTTTTTTCGAGACAGGGTTTCTCTGTATAGCCCTGGCTGTCCTGGAACTCACTTTGTAGACCAGGCTGGCCTCGAACTCAGAAATCCCCCTGCCTCTGCCTCCCGAGTGATGGGATTAAAGGCATGCGCCACCACGCCCGGCTCCAATTTCTTTATGAAGGCACTTAGTGCTATGAATTTTCATCTGAACACCAGTTTCTTAAGTCTCATAAGTTTGGATGTGCTACCTTCATTTTTTATTCAGTTCTAAAAAGCCCTTAATTTCTTCTTTTATTTATACTCTCACTAAGTTCTCATTGAGCAGAATGTTGTTTAGTCCCCATATGTATGTGGGCTTTCTGATGCTTTTGTTTATATTGAAGTCCAGCCTTAGTCTGTAGTGATCTGATAGAATCGATGGGCTTAGGTCAATCTTTTATCTGTTGAGACTTGATTTGTATCTGATTATACAGTCAGTTTTGTAGAAGGTATCTTGAAGTGCTTAGAAGACAGTATATTCTATTGTTTTGGGGTAAAATGTTCTGTAAATATGTGTTAAATCAATTCTGTTCATAACTTCTGTTATTTTCACTGTGTTCACTGTGTGTCTGTTTAGTTCCTGCCTCAATGACTTGTCCATTGGTGAGAGTGCAGTATGGGTATCTTCCACTATTATTGTGTGAGGTTCAATGTCTGTTTTGAACATTAGGAAGTTTTCTGAATGAGATTGCCTTTAGATGGCATAGATGTTCTGATTTGAGTCTTCATCTGGGTAATTTTTTCTTTGATGAATATGAAGTGTTCTTCCCTATATTTTTTTTATTTCATTTGGTTAAAACTCTATTATATTGGATATTAGAATATATACTCCAGCTTGTTTCTTGGGACCTATTTATTGGAAAACATTTTAGCCAGTCATTTACTCTGAGGTAGTATGTGTCTTTGTAGCTGAGTTGTGTTTTTTGTATGCAGCAGAATGATGGATCCTGTTTACATATCCAGTCTTTTATCATTTGTCTTTTTATTGGGGAATTGAGCACATTATTGTTAAGAGATATTACAGATTATGATTGTTATTTCCTGTGATTTTGTTGTTACAGGTAGTGTTCAATGTGTGAGATTCTCTTCTTTTGTGTTTGTTGTCAGATGATTGTGTGTGTGTGTGTGTGTGTGTGTGTGTGTGTGTGTGTGTGTGTGTAGTTAACCTACACATGTTGAGATTTTCTTTTTAGTAACCTCTGTAGGGCTGGATTAGTAAAAGAAGAGTGTTTAAATTTGGTTTTGCTATGGAACATCTTGTTTTTTTCATCTATGGTGGTTTTGAGTTTTGTTGGGTATAGTAGTATCCTTGGCTGACATCTGTGATCTCTTATGGTCTACATGACATCAGTCCAGTGTCTTGTGGCTTTTAGAGTCTCTGTTGAGATTATCTGATACTGTTCTAATGGGTCTTTTTTATATATTACTCTGCCTTTTCCCTTTACAGCTTTTAATATTCTTTCTTTTTTCTGTATATTTACTGCTTTGAATATTATGTGGTGGGAAGAATTTCTTTTATGGTGCAATCTATTTGGCATACTATAGGCTTCTTGTACACTAATAGTCATCTCTTCCTTTGCGTTATGGAAGACTTTTGCTATGATTTTGTTAAAGATATTTCTGGCCCTTTGCATGGGTAATCATCACCCTTTTCTGATCCTATTTTTCATATGTTTGGCTTTTTCATTGTGTCCCAAATTTCCTAGATATTTTGAGTTAGGAACATTTCACACTTTGCATATTCTTTAACTGATGTGTCAATATCTTCTATGGTAACTTTTCCCCCCATTTTTATTAGTTATTGTGTTTATTTACATTTCAAATGTTATTTCATTTTCCAGCTTCCCTTCCCCAACCCCCTATCCCCTACCTCCTACCTCAACCTCAATGACGGTGCTCTCCTACCCGTCCATCCACCCCTGCCTAAGCACCTCAGCATTCCCCTACCTGTTGTGGAAAATATTAAATAATGAACCTGCAGGCTTCCTGCACTACTGCTGGCAACCAGCAGACCAAGTGGGTCCAGCCAGGTGATCTCAACTTCACAGTATCTCTTGCCTGGAGCTCCAGCGTACCTTGGTGAATTGCTGCCACATCAGTCCCGTGCTATGACCATCCACCCCACAGTCAGCCACCACGACAGCCATTTACCCAGTAGAAACAAAAGTCAAGAAGCTTATAATTAACCAATCAGATTTATGTATCAATAAATTCTTAATTTATAAGATGCCAGTACAATAATTTCAGAACCAATTGATGATAAAACCTTTATCCCAATTATTCTAACTTTATGATATCATAACTACATGTGGCTGGTTAAAGACATGCTGGTTCACATATGCCTCCATCTTGACCTTCCTCATTCTCCCCCAAGATGCTCTCTGCCTCCCTAACTCTTTTTTTTTTTTTTTTTTAGATTTATTTTATTTATTATATGTAAGTACACTGTAGCTGTCTTCAGGCATTCCAGAAGAGGGCGCCAGATCTCATTAAGGATGGTTGTGAGCCACCATGTGGTTGCTGGGATTTGAACTTATCACCTTTGGAAGAGCAGTCGGGTGCTCTTACCCGCTGAGCCATCTCACCAGCCCCCCCTCCCTAACTCTTAACCCTGCCTTCCTTTCCCTGTCCAATCACAGGTCTCCTGCTGCCGTAATATGTTAGTGTGATTGAATAGGAAAAATACTGTCACGATTCTCCACAGGACAAAAGGGATTCCCTCCCAGTGATGCACAATAAGGTAATCCTCTGCTATATATCCAACTAGGGCATAGGTTCCCCTGTGTTTATTCTTTGGTTGGTGGTTTAGTCTCTGGGAACTTTGGGATTCTGGTTGGTTGATATTGTTGTTCTTCCTATGGAGTCAAAGAATCATTCAGACCCTTCACTCCTTGCCTTAACTTCTCCATTGGGGTCCCCATGCTCAATCAGCTACATATGTATCTGTATTGGTCAGGCTCTGGCAGAGCCTCTCAGGGGACAGCTATACCAGACTCCTGTCAGTATGCACATCTTACCATCAGCAATAGTGTCTGAGTTGGTTGTCTGCAAATGTTTCCCTAGGTGGGGTAGTCTCTGGATGACCTTTCTTTCCCTCAGTCTCTGCTCCATTCTTTGTCCCTGCATTTCCTTTGATAGGAGGAATTCTGTGTAAATATTTTTGAGGTGGGTGTGTGACCCCATCCCTAAACCGGGGGTTTGCCTATCCACTGGTTATGGTCTCTACAGGTTCTATCTCCACTTTGTTGGGCATTTTGGTTACTGTCCCCTTGTTGGGTCCTGAGAACCTCTTGGCTCCCTAGCATCTGGAACTGTCTAGTGGCTACACCCAGCACCTCTCCCACTGATACACACCTCCTTTCAAATACTTGACTCTCTGTACTTCTCCTCCATCTCCTCCCTATCTGAACTGGGCCTCCTTTTTCTCTCCCCTCTTCTCCCCCTCCCTCCCTCCCTCCCTCTCTCCCTCCATCCCTCCATCTCTCTCTCTCTCTCTCTCTCTCTACTTATGTGGTATCTTTTATACATGTGATTTTCTATTGAACTTCTTGTACTCTGTTGGTGATGATTGCATCTCCAGTGTCTGTTCACTTTTTCATGTTTTCCATCTTCAGAGTTGCATCCATTTATAATTTATTTTTTGTTTCTATCTCCATCTTTAGGTCTTTGGCCATTTTGTTAAATTCCTTCACCTGTGTAATTGTATTTTCCTGTATTTCTTTAAGAGATGTATTTGTTTCCTTTTAAAGGTTTTCTGTTTGCTTGTATTTTCCTGTCTTTCTTTAAGGAAGTTATTTATTTGTGTCCTACTTAAAGATCTCTGTCATCTCTAATGAGCTGGAAATTTAGGTCAGAATATTGTTCTTCAGCTGTTTTAGGGTATACAGACCTTGCTGTGGTAGGAGAACTGGGTTCTGATGGCACCAAATAACATTAGGTTTTGTTGCTTATCTTCCTTTACTGGCCATTTGACATCTGTTTACCTCTTGTGTTAACTGACCTGTGTGTTTCTGATTGGTCCATACCTTCTTGGAGTCAGGTAGAGCTCTGTGACTACAGTAAGAACAGGCTTCCTGAAAGGCAAGCATTGCTGTGTCTGGTTTGGTCATGTATACTATGTATCTAGTTTGAGCAGGCCTTCCAGGTCCCTTGTTAGAGGAGTCCTTCTGTAACCATGGTTAGAGAAGACCTCCTGGAAAAGAGACAGGCTTTGGTGTGTGTGGGCGGGGGGGGGGGAACGGGGGAGTCTGACATGCTATCCCCCGTGTATTCATGTGAAGGTACAGAAAAGAAGGGCAATGTGACTCAGGCAGAGTGGAATAGATTCTAAGTCTGCTTCGATCTGTGAATATTGGGGTAGTAGTTACCTGTGTCGCTAGTCAGGGTTGACCTCTTAAGAAACATTGAGGCTGTGTGGTTCAGTGAATTTTGATTTTATTAAAATAGATATTTCTGCCTATTATAAATAAGGCTGCTATGAACATAGTGGAACATGTGTCCTTTTTACCAGTTGGAACATATTCTGGGTATATGCCCAGGAGAGGTATTGCTGGATCCTCTAGTAGTACTATGTCCAATTTTCTGAGCTAATGCCAGACTGACTTCCAGAGTGGTTGTACAAGCTTGAAATCCCACCAGCAATGGAGGAGTGTTCCTCTTTCTCCACATCCTCGCCAGCATCTGCTGACCCCTGAATTTTTTATCTTAGCCATTCTGACTGGTGTGAGGTGGAATCTCAGTGTTGTTTTGATTTGCATTTCCCTGATGATTAAGGATTTTGAACATTTTTCAGGTGTTTCTCAGCCATTTGGAATTCCTCAGTTGAGAATTCTTTGTTTAGCTCTGTTCATAGCAGCTTTATTTATAATAGCCAGAAGCTGTAAAGAACCCAGATGTCCCTCAAAAGAGGAATGGATACAGAAAATGTGGTACATCGATCCTTCCTCTGAGCCCAGCGGACACAGCTAGGGACACCCCAGGACTTTAAGATCGCATTGGGGTTACGCGTGAGTGCAGAGGTGGCTTTGGGAGCAGCAGGTCAGCAGTTCCCCACACGGGCAGGATCCGAGAACTCCGCCCCACTGGAGGCTGGGCCTCTCCCAGCCAGAGCACCCGCGCGCGCACCGCGCCATCTTTCCTCTGAGCACAGCAGACACAGCTAGGGACACCCCAGGACTTTAAGATCACATTGGGGTTACGAGTGAGTGCAGCGCAGAGGTGGTTTTGGGAGCAGCGGGTCAGCAGTTCCCCCCAGGGGCAGGAACTGAGAACTCCGCCCCACCGGAGGCTGGGCCTCTCCCAGCCAGAGCACACGCCACCCCGCCATCTTTCCTCTGAGCCCAGCAACTCCAGGACTTTAAGACCACATCAGGAGCTCAGGGCCCGGGCCTCAGGCTCTGTGCACTCTCTTAGGCTCTTTCGGGACTCCCCAAGATATCTCTGGAAGTGAGGTGAGCAGGGGAACACAGCCTCTGTT
>LR753540.1:0-20110 GCA_902729485.2 Mus minutoides | reverse complement strand
TTCACCAGGCGTCCCTGGAGAATGTTTGAAAAGTTGTAAACCACCATGTAGTTGCTGGGATTTGAACTTATCACCTTCAGAAGAACAGCTGGGTGCTCTTACCCGCTGAGCCATCTCACCAGCTCAGGCCTGAGTGGAGGAATTTGCCTTGAAGAGCAAGAGAACAAAGAAATTCCTGAATGGCTACTGGGGGGCGGGGTTGAAGTAGCTACAGCGCTGGAAGGCTGTGGTATTTTCCGCCTTTCAATCCCTTTATCTCTCTCGCTCTGAGAGCGGGCTGTCGGGGGCGGAGTTAAGGTAGGCGGCATGTAAGGAGGTGCGGCCGTATTTGAGGGCAGGGTTAAATTATCTGCAGCGATGAAAGGCTGCGCTACTTCCCGCCTTTCAATCCCTTTGTCTCTCTCGCTCTGAGAGCGGGCTGTCTCTTTCTTTAAGATCTCCTCCTTAGAGGGGTTCAGATTCATTGGCCCAAAGTTATTATTTTTTAGAGCCTCTAAATCCCTGATTGGATATATGGTTTTTAACTCTTCTTCTTTCACCCCCGAATCTCCTTCAGGGGGGCTTGGAAAGCTTAATTTTGAGTTGTCCTCTCCCAAAGGAGTGTTTTCCTTTACCTCACTCTCCCTAATCCACTTCTGGGAGGGCTTGTCTTCTTATCAAAGTTCCATTCCCCTTCCCCACGTCTGGGGGGTTGTCTATAGTTTTTTGGCGCCCCTCCCTCTCCGATTTTAGTAGATTATCCTCCAACTTTTCCATGGTCTCTGTTCTCTAGCTTTAGGCAAACCATGCTCTTTCATATTCGCTTTCTGCTGAGAGCAGCTCTGCGTGAGGAGAGTTACAGGGAACACACTCACGCCCTGGGCGGTGCCAATTACAGCAGAAACAGCAGCCGAGGACCAGAAAAAATTCTAGCAGAATTGTTACAGCTAGCCAAAGTGGGTCATACATAACTACAGCTTAGCTTAGCTGGAATTGCCCTATCAGGTTACTGTGAAAGGGCAGGGGAGCCCTAGAATTGCTGGAGGGCTGCCTGCCTTTGTTTAGAATCCACTGGCTGCTGGTTGGGACCGCCTGCTGTTAGATGTAAACAAAGCCTATACTGAGAAAAGCAGTTAAACAAACTGAGGTGGTGCCGTGAAGGCTTAGCTTAAAAGGCTTTTTAACTCCTTTTTGCCCGAGAAATGTAGGAGGGTAATACGTACCTTTCGGAGAGATCTCACTCGCCACTGATCTGGATCCTTCCAGTGTTTTTCGCCGAAGATTGTAGAAGCTCCCGGGTTTCGGCTACCAGCTGTGGAACGCGCCTTTCCTCGCCTGCGAGAAATCACGCTGACACTGAAGGAAACGTCTGTGGCATCCATTTATTATAAAATAATCTAAAAGAGGGAAGGAAAGAGAGAGGAAGAGAGAGAGAGAGAGCGAGCGAGAGTGAGAGAGAGAGCGAGAGCGAGAGTCTGAGAGAGAGCGAGCCCCCGGAGGGCTCTCCCTTATATCCCCTGAGGTAGCCCTGGAGCAGCGTGTTCCCATAGGATTGGCTACAAGGCCATAAACCCAAATTGCCCCGGGCATGGGCTCTGTGACTCGCGCGCTTTTCCTCAGGACAAAGCACATACCAAGGATCACATGTGAGAATGTTGGATACCAGCGCCATTACTTAATGGTGAAATGCTGTCAGTGCTCAGAGCGGCTCTCTACATTTAGTATGGCTAAATGGAAGTATTTGGTTCTAGGATAGGCATATATTTTGATGAGTTTATAGTATCACACATGAATTGTTTCCCACAAAATTGTCTTCTTAATCAAATATAACCTGGATTGTAACACACACCATTCATAGTACAACAGCAGAATTTGATAAAAAATTGTCTAAATTTTTATCACTAATGTCTGAGATCTCACATCTGAATAAGGTGGTTAATGACTTTCTTCCTATAAAAGACTACATAATATATTCTAGCATCTCAAAAACTAGTCAGAAACTAGAGAGTTTCCAGCTCAATTTCAAATTGATGATTTCTGCATCTTACAACAAAGATTTGTGGTGTCCTCAGTCACTCTATGTCATCATAATGCACAAAAAGAGCAACAATAATAGCCTGAGCTGTTTTTAGGAACACTGTGACCTATTAACCAACAATTAATATCTCATTTAATTAATTAGTTAGTTATTCAATTAATTATTTCGCTTAACACACTGATCACTGTTTCCCCTCCTGGTCCCTCTTGCCAGATTTTATTTCCCTCCTCCTCTGAGAGAGCAGAGGCATCTCTCGTTACTCCTCCCACCCTTGCATATCAAGTCTCTGCAGGGATAGATTCTTCTGCAATTCAAACCAGACAAGATAGCCTTATCTTCAGAAAGAATTCCACAGACAGGAAACAGCTTTAGGGATAATCCCCAATCCATATTTTGGTGACCCACAGCTGCATATCTGCTACATATGTTTAGGCGACATAGTTCCAACCCATGGATGCTCTTTTGTTGGTGGTTCAGTTTTGGAGAGTCCCCAAGGGCCCAGGTTATTTGACTCTGTTGGTCTTCTTGTGTGGTTCCTATCCCCTTTGGGGCCTACAAACTTTCACCTAACTCTTCCATAGCAATCCTCAATCTCCATCCAATGGTTTAATGTGGTTCTCTGCATCAATGTGAGCCAGCTGCTTGGAGCAATCTCTCAGAAGACAGATATGCTACGCCCCTGTCTGCACTCATAAAAGAGTAACAGTAATATCGTGGTTGCCCATGGGATGGGTCTCTGGTTGAGCTGGTTATTGCTTTGTCATTCCCTCAGTTTATGCTCCACTCCCCATCCCTGAATATATATATATATATATATATATATATATATATATATATATATATATATATATATATATATATATTAGGATAAATTTTGGGACTAAAGTTTTGTGGGTGGGATAATTCCTCTATTGTTTCACTAGGAGTCTTCCCTGGTTTCAGGAGGTTGTCTCTACAGAATCCATTTCCCCAATACTGTGAGTCTCACTTAGGGTCATGGATATTTATTCCTTAGAGTCTACACTATTCCAGGACCCTGGCAAGTCCTTGAGATGCCCTCAACCCACTCGCTAGCTTTAGATTTAAATTCATTCTCGTGGCCATCTAATCATTTCCCCTCTCTCTTCTGCACAACTGATCTTGCATCCCACCTCTAGTTCCTCCCCATGCCCTCTCCCACCCAGTTTCATCCCTCCATTTGCTGCTTATGGCTATTTAATTCCCCCTTTGAATTGAGATTTAAGCATCCTCATTTGATCCTTCCTTCTTCTTTAGTTCTTTGGGTCTGTGGAGAGTAGCATAGTTACCCTGTATTTTGTGGCTAATATCCTCTTATCAATAAGTCTATATTGTTTAATGGGGGGAGGGTTGTCTGAGTTATACCACTCTGGACAACCTTTTCAAGTTTTATCCATTTGACTACAAAAGTTCATGACGTATTTGATTTTAATAGGTGAACAGTATTCCATTGTATAGGTGTACCCCATTTTCTTTAACCATTCTTCAGTTGAGGAACATCTACGTTGTCTCCCTTTTCTGGCTATTATAAATAAGGATGCTATGAATATAGATGAGCAAGTATCTCTGTGGTATAGTGAACCATTTTTTGTGCATATACCCAGTAATAATATACCTGAGTCTAATATTTCATTCTGGACTAAGACATTTTTATTTAGTTACTCATAGCTGAAGGAGTAGAAGTATCCAGAAAAATACTACTATGGTATTTCAACTGGATTACAAGTTATATTTGTTGATGCTTGTATATGCTTCTCCATTTCTTTAACCACCTCATCAGTTTTCTGTATACTTCCCTAGTATTTCCTCTCTCTAAGTGATCTTTCTTTCCTACTATCCTCATCTCATAAGCCATAAATCGAATTTTTTTCCCATCCCAGGGTTTCAAACTTTTTCACATCTTCCAATAGAACATTACAAATACATAAAACTCTATTTGAAGCAGGAAGTAAAGGCACAGCAAGGACACATTCTCAAAATGAATTTATATTTGAGAGTCCCTTCCTGCTGCTATAATATAAAATACACTGATAAATGTAACAAAATTTAAAGGGGTGCTTTAATAAAATATTATTTCTACTTTACTGTCTATTACCTAGGGATGTCCAAACAAGAGATAATTGAAATAATTTGTTATGTTACCTACACATTCAAAACCAGGATGCATTATAAATAATGTGTTTTAGAACTCAGATAGGATGGTGAAATCTTATATAAACCATGCTGGGTCTCCATGCTAACCATGCTAGGTTTTGGTGCCAAACACAATACAGAAGTTTTCCAACTTCAATTGATATAATCATCATAGACTTGCACAGAAGCACCCATGAGCAAGAAGAATTAGAATGTACCCTTTTGAGATGTTTCTCTCAGATTAGTTGATTGATTATGCCTAGTTGACAATCAATATTATACAATTTCTACCTTGTCTTGAAGTACCCCTGGTTCTATCAAACTTTGTTGATGTTAATATTTAATTATTTAAGCATTTATAATGTACTTTCATATCTCTTACACAGTTACAAATATGTATATACAAAAAATATAAAATTTTCTAAATCCATACAACATCTTGGGAAGCAGACAAAAATATAATGTATTTCCTTTTGATAATGGTTTTATTAACATTATGTTTATCATCAATTTTACCTATTTTCTAGTAATGATGCATTTTTTTCTTTCTCATGGCAAAACTTTTTGATGATCTCTAGTTGCTCATTTTGGCTTGACTTCTCAAAATTTCTAAATAAACTGACCTTTATATGATATTTCTTTCTGGTCATCACTACCAGGTTGGTAATTATGCACCATACGGCCATCAAATATTCATTCTATAATAAAAATTAATATATGAAATTAATATATGCAATGTTATATAATTCTTTCAAGAATGCCTAATTTTGCATATTTTTTATTATTTTTCACCATAGTGCTATCCCATTATAGGCTCAGTTGAAAACTTCTTGAAAGGCAATGACACTAGTTTTTATTTCTATTTCTTTCTTACAAATAGAAGGACCTAAATAATTTTATACTTGATATTCAAAAATACCATGCATGGTAGCATGAGAGAGAAAGTAAGAATAGAGTAGCAAAGAAAGCATTCCACTGGCTTTACAGCTACCATTTCCTATAGTTCGGAGTCAGCAGAACATGAAGAAAAGTTGCTGCTTTTGCCACTGCTTAGGACTGAGTCTTCTCGCAGTGCCCTCTCCAGACTGGCAGACAGGGAATGTATCAGTTTCTCTCTAAATTCTTGACCAAGAAAGACATAGAGTATTGGGTTGAGACAGCTGTTGAAGGAAGCCAGTGTACTTGCTGGGTTCAACAAAATGTGAATGCTGCTTGGTGTCTCCTTATTCCAGATATTACCTAAAAGAATAATCAGTTGAAAAGGGAACCAACACATAAAGAAGGAAATTGCCACAGCAGTGAGAACACGTAATGGACGGCTGGAGTTAAGAAAACCTTTTCTGCAAATCTTGGCAGCCATGAGTCCATAGCAGATGGCAATGAAGGACATGGGTAGGCTGAATCCAATAATAAAACTGATGATTCCTGTTGCTGTGCTCACAGTAATTGACACCTTTAATTGCTCCTCAGGGTTTGCAACCACAGATTCAAAGTTACATGTACAGTGCACTTCCCCTCTTGCATCTTTCACTGTAGTCAAGAAGAGAAAATGTGGCAAGGTAAGCAGCAGAGAAAGAATCCAAGCTCCAACAACCACTTTCCTGGCTAGACTCACAGTTCGGTGATTCTGAGCCCATACTGGGTGTAGGACGCAAGTACAACGATCCATGGCAATGAGAGTGATCAGGAAAACACTTACAAAAAGGTTTATGTGTACAATGCTCAGAACAAATTTGCAAAGGAACCAACCAAAAAGCCATTTTCCTTTCATGACCATTGAGATGATGTGTAGTGGTAAAGTAACCATGAAAGAGAAATCACCCAAAGCCAGGTTCAGATAACAGATGGTGGTCACAGTGTGTGCCATCCGGAACCCAGCCACCCAAATCACAAGCCCATTACCTAGCACACCAAGGACAAAAGTTATGGAGAGGATTATCACTGAGAGGATCCATAGAACTCTGGAGGTGGTAGAATCATAAAACAACACTTCTGATCCATTCAGTGGGATGGAGGAGTTGGCTTCCATTTCCCCAGCACCTTAAATATTTCAACAATGACTGTTACAAAGATGTGGCTCTAATATACAGCACTCTTACTCAGATTCCACACCACACTCCATAACACAGTACCTAGTTTAAATATAATGGATAAAACCTACTTCCCTTTTAAAACTTCTTTATTGACACTATACTTATATACAGTATCAGAGACAGTTACTACTTCTCAGACTGATTATGAAAGGGATCATATGACTCTATGTTCCACCACTGGTATTGAACAGAAAATACAATGTTGGCAGGCCTGAGTTTGTCAGGGGTAACATAGAAGTTACTGATGAGATTTTTCCCTTGATTAAGGTTTTCCATATGTTCTTTTTCCTTAAAGAATAAATCTCAACTATGTGGTTTAGACAGTTTAAGTTATTTATTCTCATACAAAGAGTAAGGATTGTGGAGAGATATTGAAATTTGTTTACCGAAGATTATAGATGATGTCTTTTTCATTCCAGCTGTGATATTCTCACCACTGTTGTGGCATTATTCTATAATGGTCTTTTCTTCAACTGAATATCCTTCTAGGTACACAATGTTATAAAAAGACACTGCTCATGAAGACCATAACATCCTAGTAATTTTGACCTACCCAGTGCAATGACTTTTGTTACTTTCCATATTATAGATTTCAAACAGATTTTTTTTAAGATTATGATGTGCACACTGCATTTGAGTGGTAAGTTTTATGTTATCTTTGTCCAATTCATAATATATCATATGTTCTTCCTTTGTGTGTCTCTGTCTGTGTGTCTGTTGAGTGTAAGTTCATATTTGTGCATATTGGATTAAATGGCAGAGCTCAGCTGGCATTCTTCAGGTGCAAATCACTTTGGACTTCAGAACATACTTTTCTCATAGACCTCAAACTTACTAAGTAGGCCACCTGAGCAGCCAGTGCAAACCCCGTATTCCTCTATATGTGCTTCCCTGAAAAGGTGCCTACAATCAATGCCCCATCTCCATTTTCTATGTCTTTATTTTTGTAAGGAAATCATTTTACCAAGTGTGCTATGCCCAGAACCACAGACCTCTTTTGTATTGTATAGCTTTTTTATTATTTTCCTGTTAGTTCAACAGTGTATGAACAAAATTAATGTTACAATAAAACCAGAACTCAGACCTTGCATTAGTTTTCTGTGTAGAAACAAGAACATTTCTTAAGAGTTTCGATACTGATATGGAAGAATACAACTGTGCTTGAAGAACTCTTAATGATAAAGGTGAATTCAAGACACAACTACCAAGACAAAGTGGCACATAATCTCATATCCAAATTATTGACTAGTTCATGTCAGGTTTCAATGTAATTCTTCCAATGACACCATGCAAAAACATTTACCAAGATATTCACTTTCTCTCTGATATAAAGTTTCTACGTAGTCTCTCAGATCCCACCTATTTTAAAGATCATATTTCTATTAATGTAATTCATTTGTTTGAATCAAAAGTTAAAGCAAACTGTAAAGAGTCACTGCCACTGTTCAATAATGTGTACCTTCTTATGGTTTTGGAAAGGAAGGAAATCAATAATAGGTGAACACCAAGCCTGCCTTTAAGCCAGTGTCTTCTACTATTTCTGCTTGAGATATAGTTCTGACTATTTGGTATAGTAATATGCTTGCATATTTATAGTTATGTGGGAGAAATTGTGAGACACAATTAATTATTTTAGAAGCTCTGGACATCTCCTTAATCTGCATACAATTTGTAAGTACTATATATTATGTTTATATTTGTGTTAGTCAGTCTAAGATTTTATTATGTACCATTTTGTAAGAATAAATTCATGTTTTGAACAATTATGAAACTTACAGAAAGTTGTTTGAAAAATAATAGATATTTAGTTTCAAATCAACTTGTTTTGATCTCTGAAACCTTTGTCTACTCTAACAAATGTTAAGAATCTTGCCTAAAGTGCACCAACTCTAGCAGTAATTTAAATAATCCTGTGTCCTTTTCAACTATTCTCAATATAAATCCAGATTAATCCAGAAGATAGAGTTCTTTCTGCTTCATAACATTTTACTAGAGCCACTTATATATATATAAATTACTCAATATTTGATGAAAGGCATATGTAAGGATGCCATCAGGTATCTTCAGTGTTTGAATTTCTACATTTTTAAGAAACAAAAGATCATTTTATATTTAATGGAATGCTTTACATCATACAAGTGGAAGTCTTTCTGGTACTGATGCTTGTATTTGGATCCGTGCATTTCTGTATACCAACTCCCATGTTAAGAAATGCTGAAATTTCTTTAATGACACCTATGGGTGCTGCAGCACCCTCAATTATGCTTGTTTTAGATTTGTTTGTTTTTTTAAATTTTTTATTAGATATTTCCTTTATTTACATTTCAAATGTTATCCCCTTTCCTAGTTTCCACTCTGAAAATCCCCTATCCCCTCCCCCCTTCCCTTCCTGCTCAACCCACCCACTCCTCCTTCCTGGCCCTGACATCCCCCTATACTGGGGCATAGAACCTTCACAGGACCAAGAGCCTCTCTTCCCACTGATGATCACCTAGGCCATCCTCTGTTACATATGCAGCTAGAGCCATGAGTCCCACCATGTGTTTTCTTTGATTGGTGGTTTAGTCCCAGGGAGCTCTGGGGGTACTAGTTAATTCATATTGCTGTTCCTCCTATAAGGCTGCAAACTCCTTCAGCTCCTTGGGTACTTTCTCTAGCTCCTTCATTGGGGACCCTGAGATCTGTCCAGTGGATGATTGTGAGCACTGACCTCTGTATTTACCAGGCACTGGAAGAGCATTTTCATGAATGAATATATATATATATATATATATATATATATATATATATATATATATATACCAATGAAGGTTCCTAAATTTAAATGTTATCCCCCAGAATGAACAGGGAAAATCATGGGTCTTATAAAGCAAACAATACACAGGTCTCCAGAGTTCATATATACAAAATTTAAAAAATAATAAATAGATGTCAGAAAAATCTATTATATCATTAATAAGTCGGTGTTATTCACATCCCTGAAAAATTTGCTGCATGCTGTGCATCAGTATTTCTGTCTCTTATATTAAAGCAAACAAACAAACAAACAAACAAACAAACAAATAAAAGAGAACAAAATGTTTAGCAAATATTAATCCAATGTCATAAATAAGCTTATTGATACTCTGTAATCATTGATCAATCCATAAGATTTTAATATCTGGCAGTCAAGAATTCATTTTATATATTATTTTTCTGACTGAAGGAAACCAATAAAAGTAAGTTCTTATTCATTAAGGGATGTTTAATCCAGTTGCTGTGCTCTTAAATAAAACATTTACTATTTCACCATTATAGAAAGTGCTTATTCTCATTTAAATGGCTTAACCAGTCATTAACTATTGAACAATGTTGCCCAGGTCCTTAAAGAGAGCCATCATTGTTCAGAAAAAAATTTGAGATAGTTTAATTTACTCAGTTGAATAACAATTTACTTAAAGGGCTGAAGAATTGGCTTTAACAGTTTCTCTGTTTTTTTTCTCTGCTGAACAATGGGCAACCTAGAGCAGAAGCCCACAGGAAGACTTCCCTTCTTTTCCTTGTTATACAAATTGTGATGTATTCAAACCCATCTCTGGATATCTTGACAAGTTCTGATATATTTAGAGAAAAAAAAAACAAAAAACCTTCTTTTGGTTACGTAAGGTGTGTGGTGGGCTATGGTGGACACACAGATATCTGTCATCTTCAGAAAATGCAATCAAACTTTGAATCACTTCACAAGCTCTTAGAACTTGTTCTCTATGATTTTCCTTGGCATTTGTGTTTTCTTGCCTGGATAACTAACTATATAAAATGATGCTTTTGTTATTTAACTTTTATTTATTTTTTATGAGAATACTTCATATATATATATATATTCCCACTTGGAAGCAAGTAAAATGATAGTGCCAGAGGCAGCCCCAGCATGGGGTTTCTTCTTTCTTGTCCATTCTTCTTGAGGCAGCAGAGAGGGAAGAGTGTAAGATTTTGTCTTAAGAGACTTGGGGGTAATACTCTGTCTTAAGAGAAATTTAGGGTTGCTGTATAATAAAAAGTTTACTTATCTAAGTCTAAGTTACTTTGCTATTGTAGGTGACTTGCCTTCTGTGATCCTCTTGGTCCAGAGACTGAACTTAGCACCTCATACTAAAGCAGGAGGAGATCAAGTAGAGGATTGATTACTAGAGCCTTTTCCCTAATGTCCAGATGCCTCTTACTTGTCAGGCTAAGGGAATGTTTGGAGCAATAAACTTCTATTGAACCAGGAGAAGAGAATAACATTCACAGAAAGAAAAACATTTACATAAGTGAATATGCTTAGTCTCATATAAATTCATATACAGATTCATACATGCTCATTTATTCACTTATACATTTCCATTAAATCCAGTTGCAACCAGTTTGCATGCATTCTCACATTACATACTTACACACACATGCATACATTCTCATAATTACATACTTACACACATATCCATACCTTCATATACATATAGAGCAAAAAAGCAATTACTAGTGCAGAAAGAAATCACTCATTCTGGATGAAAAATGAGCTCCAATCTTTATTACATAGAGAAAGAAAGAGCTTCACTCATTCAATGCTAAATTAATTAAACCCATGTTTGTAAGTAAAAAGCTTGTTTCTTTTAATAAGACTAAGCCTGCCTTATCCTTACCATGGGAACTTGTGTAGAAGACATTTGTACAAACTATGATAACAATAAATTTAAAATTAAATTAATAAAATTAAAGGCCTGGCATCGTGAGTGTTTAATCACAGTGCAATTACTAATGGCTATCTTTGAGCTTCACGCTGCTTTGTCTAAAGAATTTTGGGCCAACCAACATTACATGCTGAAATCCGTCTCAAAAAAAAAACATATAAATAAATGCATAAATAAATAAGCTTATGCAATGCCATAAATGAAAGAAATAAATAATATTAATTAATATATGCCAAGGCATCTATAATTAGTGATTCTATAATAATATGTAAAAGTTATTTTTAACATAAATGTAATACTTTTTATAAATGATAATTTACTATTTTAAAACCATATGTAATAAAAACAGTAATGACTTAGAGTGAAAGATGTTAATCTGTTCTTCTCCCTTCTTCATAAACTTATGCTCCTCTTCTGGTGCAACACTGTATTTCAGTTATGTAATCTTCACAGTTTTTGTCATATTCACATAAAACACCTATCTAATCACAGACATTTTATTTTTGAAAGTAAAAATTTAGCTCTTGTTTACCACTCATAGGCAAGAGAGTATGCTGCAAACAGACATTAAGAAAATACAATGATCTAAACATGGTGGCACAGCTTTAATCTAAGCACTTATGTGGAAGAGCCAGGTTGTTCTTTCTGAGTTTAAGGTCAGCCTGGTCTACATGAGAGTTCCAGACTAAAGTGACACAATTAAACATCTTCTATAAGAGAAACCAAGAGATATAAAAGGAGAGAGGGATGATAGGACAGAGGGGGAGGAGGGAAGGTTAAATTAATCAGCAGAAGCTACATGCCTCGGTGATTAAGAGATTTAGAGATTTCTGCGGGGTTAGTCCCAGGGAGCTCTGGGGGTACTGGTTAGTTCATATTGTTGTTCCTCCTATAGGGCTGCAAACCCCTTCAGCTCCTTGGGTACTTTCTCTAGCTCCTTCATTGGGGACCCTGTACTCTGTCCAATGTATGACTGTGAGAATCCACTTCTGTATTTGCCAGGCACTGGGAGAGCACCTCAGGAAACAGCTATATCAGGTTCCTGTCAGCAAATATGTAGCAGAGAATGGCCTAGTCTGTCATCAACGGGAGGAGAGGCCTTTGGTCTTGCAAAGTTTCTATGCCACAATATAGGGGAATGCCAGGGCCAGGTGGGTTGGGGAGCAGGGGGGGAGGAATGGATAGGATATTTTCAGAGAGAAAACTAGGAAAGGGGATAACATTTGAAATGTAAATAAAGAAAATAGCTAATGAAATAAAAGAGAGAGATTTCTGCTTTTATATGGCACCTTGATTTTGTTCTTAGCACCCGTATCAGGCAGTTACCCATCTCCTAAACGTGTATTCCATGGGTGTCTGAGAGTCCCTGGATTTTGAAGATATGTGCACATAAACTCAGGAAAACATAAAAACATATATGAGAAAGTAATAAATACATGTAAAAGTTAAGAAAAGATCATATGGTGACTATTTGATGAAAATAGCTTTGAGTATTGGAAAGAGAGGTGGTTGAGTGATGAAATATCATCCCTCTTGAGGACTCTTCAGGATTGTCACTCTCAGATACTCATTGCTTCCTGTCATGATCGAAACTAGAATAAGACACCTCTCTGAGGTCCAGTTTTAGGACATTAACTCTATCCAGGGGGCACCATTCAAGAAACCTAAAAAGCAGTGACAAAGGCAGGAATTTAAACTAGAATTGCTCCTGTGCTGAGTTGTATAAATACAAAAATTCTAGTACGTTCTAGAGAACCAAATTTACTAATGATTTCAATTCTCATTCTAATATGACAATTAATAGCTATGTCACATGAAAAGATAAACTGAGTCACTCAGAGTAATACAACTATGTGCTGATTGACAGTGGTATTAAACTTAGCATTCCTTGTGCAAATATATATTACACACACACACACACACACACACACACACACACACTCTTACATACATATATGACAGTATTCTTCAATCCATCCTGTCAGCTAGATTTGATATGTCACAGCTAGTTTCCATAGTTTTCTCTTTAGAAAAGAAAACAACATCATTAACAAAGAAGGACAAAACAAGCAAGCATGGAAACTTGATAGCTGTGATTACTGCAGAAAAATTATACAGAGGCATACTAGAACAAGAGAGAAGACCTTCAGTCTCTAATGTAAGGCTTGCTGATATATTATACAGGGTCTTGGGATATGGTTCAGATGGTAGAATACATATAATTTTTACGTGGCATGTATGAATGCCTTGATTGAGTTGCTAGCACTACATTAATGGGGTGTCTGAAAACACCTCATCAACTGCAACAGATAGGATATAGATTTATCAGATCAGTGTTCTCATTGGGACCATAGTAATACTGAAGTCAGCCTAGGCTATGTAATACCAACTTAAAATAAAATTAAACAAACAACCAAAAACATGCCACAATTCTCAACATTTGTGTTTTTGTGCTATTTCCCCAATAAAATATCTTAATATCATTTCTGTGAAACAGAAAATTTTACTTTTTCTATGCTGGGTTTTGTGTCTGAGTACAAAACTCTCATGCTGATTCATACTGAAAGTTCATGTCAAGTAAGACACTTGTCAGATTTTCACTTTTTATATTTTTTAATTGTGTTTCTGTGTGTTTGAGAGAGTATCCCTGTGCAAGGGTCATGTAAGAAGGCAGATGGTGTCAGAAGACTCCCAGAATCTGCAATTATTAGCAGTTGGCTTGTGCCAAAAAGGGCCATGTGAACACATCTTAGAGCTTCTGAAAGTTCAAGAAGAACTCTTAACTGCTGATCCATCTCTTCACTTCCTCTTCTAATTTGCACAGGTCAAAAAGGGAGAACCCTGGTGGAAAAATGGCTGAGTGCTCAAAAGAACTTGTTATTCTATATGTACCTGAGTTCAGTTTCCAGATTTCACACTAGGAAAAAAAAAACTTTCTGTAAATTCAGAATCAGGGTATCTGACAACTTCGTCTAAAATCTTATATCATACAAAGATGTAGGACACACACATACACACACACACATACACACATTCAGAAAGAGGAAAAGAGAGGAGAGAGTAAGAGATGAAGGGAAAAGAGGGAGGGGAAGGGATGGAAGGGATGGAGGGAGGGGAGGAATGGAAGGAAGAAAGGAGGAAGGAGAACATAATACATATTACTATATTGAGGATCTGTGTGTGAGTGTGTCTATGTGCATGCGCGCGCGCGTGTGTGTGTGTGTGTGTGTGTGTGTGTGTGTGTGTGTGTGTGTGTGCATGTATCCTAGAGAAAGTGTTTTGCAGCTAAGGAAGCATATAGTACAGTGCAGTTTGCATGCAACTCCATAACCCTACTGATGAACTATTCTGTTTTCTGTTATTTTGGTTTGATATTTGCTGTTGTTTTAGAAGTGTATTTTTGGTGTGTATACATACATACATATGTATACATTAACACACACACAAACACACACAAATAGAGAAATGTAAAGTAGCCCACTATGTGCCTTGTGTCTGAGTGAGGAAAAGAGAGAAAGTGTATTAAATGACAATAGGAAAATTGACAGTATTTGTAGCTATGTTCATAATCTTAACTGTGATAACTGATGAGAGTGTGTTTCTCTCTCTCTCTCTCTCTCTCTCTCTCTCTCTCTCTCTCTCTTTCTCTCTCTCTCTCTTTGTATGAATATTTCCAAGATGATGAAAGTATGCACATTACATTTATACAAGTAGTGGCTGATTACTTATACTTCAATAAAGCCACTAATTGAATGGGCAAAACAAATTAGGAATGGCAAGATTTTACATTATGGGGAATACTTGGCTATACCAACTAGCACACCAGGGCTGATATGTCCATAGCGACAGGTTATTGTGGTATGACAGGTTATGTGGTTTCTTGTGCTTACAATTCCCAGAGTAAGCTATCCTTCCCTTATTGTGTACAAGAGAATAGTTTATATTTCTCCTGTTTTTGTTTGCCTGTATCTCACAAAGTAAAGACTATGTGGATCTCTATGACAGAATTTCCAAAATAACAGCAAACAGAAAAGTACATTAGGGGATATGTAGTTTCATGGATGCTGCAGTGGACTGCCTGGCTCTGGAATCATGCAGGAGAGTCACATATAATTTTCTAGATACCAGCAGTGTGTTTGCAATGTTACTATTTAACTGCTATATTTAGATGAATTTTTAGCTTTTGTTTAATTGGTTTAGTATACATGGTACCTGACCTATTGAGAGCCCCTAGGCCCCTTAATTCATACTGAGTCAGGAATTACCAGTCTTTTCCTGACTTCAGGAGATGGGGTTTTTATTCAGCGTCAGGTATACATTGTGCATTTCAGTACTGAAATGATTGGGGTTAAATTATGTTACTCCATGTTTACTGACAACAGCTAAATGCAAGTAAATGCAAGATCTATGTGACTATGTGTTTTTCTATGTGTGACTGAGTGTGTGTGTGTGTGTGTGTGTGTGTGTGTATTTACATGTCTGCAAATGAGAGTACAGATAAAGTACCATTATTTTGCAGTCAGTAGTAATATCCAAGACTCTAATTTGTGAGTCTGTTCTGCAAACACTGATCAGCTCCTATATTAAGTGTAAAGTGCAGCTAGAATACTAAATATTTTGACCCAGAATAATCCTCAGGGCAGATATCCTGATATCCTCAGACCTGGTTGTGTGCTATATTTCACATTCTTGCAAATTTCTATCACTTCAGAAGCAATGTTTACCACAAGACATCCTCTCCTGAAGTGTGTGAGAAACTCTTCTTGTAATCATCCATGTACCTAACTTACAATGAACCAAAAGAAATCACTTACCAGGGCTGAGCTCTGAGGCTGGAACAGGGTCAAGACTGTGGCCTAAGTATACTTAGTCTATTTGCAGCCAGTGTAGTTATAAGCCCTGAACCTCCCTAATTTCACCTCTGGACCTGAGCTGCAATTACCTTGTCAGCAGCAGAGCAGTGACACCTTCCTCAAAGGGACCATGATGCCATGATGCACCAGGGAACAAGGTACAATTTCAGTTCCAGGACAAGTCTGGAGATCCTGGGGACTATTAAGAGCTGAGTCAATTAACATTGGTGGAAACTTCCCTAAGAGAAAATATTTGGCAAGCTATACTATTGGCCCGATTATCTCAGCATGTATTAATGTTTCAAACTGAGTATAAGGAAGCTATCCTGAGAATATGTGTGTGCATACTAGCAAGGATTAGACATACACTTAACTCCTAATTTTAAAAAGCTATCAGAAAGCCTATTACACTAACCTACTCAAATTTGTTCTTTTGGTAAATTTCGTGTGCATTCCTTGGTGTAGTTATCCAACACATATTTTCCTTCTAGTATCCTCTGTACAGGTGGATTAGTAGAAAGAAATTGTTTCAATTTGGTTTTGTCATGGGATCTCCTACTTTATCTATAGTGATCTAGGGTTTTGCTGGTTATACTAGCCTGGACGGGTACATATTTTCTATTGGAGTCTATATTATATTTGTTCAAGATATTCTGGAGTTTAGCTTCTCTTTTAAGAAATCAGGTGCAATTCTGATAGGTCTGCCTTTATGTGTTACTTGGCTTTTTTCCATTACAGCTTTGATGCCCACTCACAGGATAGATCCCAACTTGGGCCAGTCACTGAATAACATTTCCTTCCGTCTCTGCTACATTTTTGTCTCTGCATTTCTTTTTATACAGAAACAGTAATGGGTCAAAATTTTTGAAACTAGGTAAATGACCCCATCACTTCAGGTTACATCTTTCCACTGATGGGCATTTCAGTTAAGGCCAGGCCCACTGAGTCCAGAGAGCCTCTCAAATCCAAGGTCTTCTAGATTTTCTAGAGGTTTTCCTTTTCCCTCCACTCCCTGCTGCTTCATAATCCATCAATCTCCTGTCCTTCTGGGCCTCTCTCCTGTCTATCTCTATATCTTATCCTGCTCTCCATTTCCTCTCCCCTCCCTTCTCATACTAGTCTGGCCTCAGTTGGAGAGGACATACCTTATCCATTAGAGACTTTATACCTCAGGGAAGGGAATGTGTGGGGTTAAATAGGGGTAGATGTGTGAGGGGTTGGGTGGCTAGGGGTGGGTTCAATGTGGTGGGGGTGGGGAATGGGGGTGAGGGGTTTTGGGATTTGGGAGCTCTCTCCCAGAGTCAGTGCAGTGTGGCGATGGGGTGAAGAACCCTTGGGGAGGGAACCAGAAAGGGGACAACATTTGGAATGTAAATAAATAAAACAATTTTCAAAAAGTGTCTAAATCTAAAGGAGCAGAGAAAGCAAAGCTTGTGGTATGTCCAATGACTTTCTTCTTTAATGCATTGAAATGTAAAACTAGAACTGAGTGCAGAGTAGAAGACCCAAGAGGAGATAGGAAGGTCTGAAAAATATACAGGGTCAAACATGAGGCTGAGAATCATTGTGGAGAACTACAAGTTTTTAAATGATTTAAAATTGCCTTTTAGTTGTTTTTGTTTACCTGCTCTCCATTTCCTCCCCCCTCCCTTCTCATACTAGTCTGGCCTCAGTTGAAGAGGACATACCTTATCCATTAGAGACTTTATACCTCAGGGAAGGGAGTGTGTGGGGTTAAATAGGGGTAGATGTGTGAGGGGTTGGGTGGCTAGGGGTGGGTTCATGCAATGTTAACTAGCCTTAAATGTTTTTGCTCCTAAGTTTAGCCAGAACTCCTGATCTGATCTCAGGATACAGACAATGTCAACATCTTTGAATTAATACAAATACAATTTCACTATATTTTTCAATATGGTGGTCTCTATTCCAAAACTTCATAATGTGTGTATGGTTTGAATATTAACTCATGAAACAAAGGTTATTTGAAATATAGAAAATTGGTTTGGGATTATACTCAAAAGGGGAAGTAAGAATAGCTTCCCAGAATAAAATGGTCATTTGTTTCACCAATGTTAAAAGTTGAGCAGATTCTGGTTGGTAGACTCACCTAGAAAACCCTTCCACATTTGGTGTGCTAGAAAACATACTTGATGTTCAGAGTAATCCAGAGGAAAACTCTTACTCTGTCAATATTTAAGTGGTCTTCAGGAAATTTAATAGTTGCTCTGAATATAAGTTCATTTTTGTACAGCTAGAATTAATGAATCTTCTAGAGTTATCAAGCAGATCTGCATTAACACACTATAGAATACTTACAAATTCCTAGTCTTTAAGGATACCTTTAGAGGTACCATTAAAACTCTCTAAATCTCATTTCTTATTTTTCTTATTCACTTTACATTCCCATCACTGCCCCTTGTTAGTCACCTCCTCCCACTATCTTTCCCCAATCCATCCTGCCATTCTCTGAGTATTTATCAACCTCCTACTCATCCCCCAATTCTGACACAAAAAAATCTTTGTGAGTATAGGGGCATCATCTTCAACTGAATCCAGACAAGGCACCTCAACTAGAACATACTCCACATAGAGGTAACAGGTTTATGGATAGCCCCCACTACAGTTGTTTGAGACCCACATGAATACCAAACTACACATCTGCTACATATGTTTAAGGAGACCTTGTCTAGTCAATGTGTGTTATTTAGTTGGTGGTTGTCCAGGTGTCCAGGTTAGTTGATTCTGTTGGTCTTCCTCTGTAATTCCTATCCCCTTTGTGACCCACAAATCTTTCCTCCTATTTTTCCATAGAGTTCAGAAGCTCCATCTACTGTTTGGCTGTGAGTTTATGTACCTGTCTAAGTCAGCGGCTAGGTAGAGCCTCTCAGGATAACTTGTTCCTATCATCAAGCATAACAGAGTACATTAATAGTGTAGGGATTAGTGCTTGCCCAATGAGGTATCAACCAGGGCTGGTTACTGGTTGGCCCTTCCCACAATCTCTGCTCCATCCTTTCTTCCTGCATTTCCTGTAGACTGCATTAACTTAGAGTTGAAAGTTTTATGGTTGGGTTGGTGTCCCTATTGCTCCACTGGGGTTCTTTGGTTTCCATATCCCCAGTGCTGTGAGTCACAGTTAAGGAGACCCCCACTGATTATTGTGTGCCTCCCTTATCCCAAGTCTCTGTCTCTTCCTGAAGATGTCGTCTACATCCCCAGCTCTGTCATGTAAATATTTACATTTATTCTAATGGTCATCTGGCTATCCATCCTGTCCCTCCTGACATGTGATCCTGAGCCTTCCACTCTCCTTTCTATCCCCTCTCCCATCTAGTTCCATTTCTCTATCTGCTTCATGACTATTTTATTCCCTCTTATAAGTGAGATCCAAGCATCAATTCTTGTGCCTTCATTCTTGTTTAGCTTCTTTTGAGTCTTTTGTGTGTCACATGGATATACTTTATCTTATGGCTAATATCCACTTAAAAGTGTGTACATACCATGCATGTCTTTTTATAATTGGGTTACCTCATTCAGGATGATAGTCTCAAGAGCCATCCATTTGTGTGTAAAATACATGATGTCTTTATTATCAACAGCTAAGCAGTAATCCATTGCATAGATATATCACATTTTATTTATACATTCTTCATTTGAAGGATGCCTAGGTTGTTACCAGTTTCTGGCTATTAAAAATAAATACTGAGCATGGGGTCCCCAATGGAGGAGTTAGAGAAAAGACTGAAGAAGGTGAAGGGGTTTAAAATCCCATAGAAAGAACAAACAATATCAACTAACCAGACCCCCACCCCATATCTCCCAGGGTCTAAACCACAAACCAAAGATTATGCACAGAACAACCCATGGCTCCAGATGCATATGTAGCAGAGGACGGCATTTTGGGGCATCAATAGGAGTAGTGGCCCTTGGTGCTGTAAAGGCTTGATGCCCCAGTGTAGGAGAATGCCAGAGTAGTGAGTTGGGAGTGGGTGAGTGGGTGGGGGATCACCCTCATAGAAGCAGGGGGAGTGGAAGGGGATAGGGGGTTTCCAGAGGAGAAACTGGGAAAGGAGATAATATTTGAAATGTACATGAAAGAGTAGTACGTAACCAAAGACAAAATAGAGTCCCTTGCGTCAGGGGGGAAAGTGAACCTTTAAAAATACCGATGGCTCTAGGTACTGGGCAAGCCTTTCCTGGAACAATCACAGAATAGCCAACGCCCTCTGAATATCTCTGTGAAATGTCTCAATGCCCCAGGAGGTTGCCTAAGGTAGCACATGACTTAAT